>JBBFKN010000198.1:0-83849 GCA_039654755.1 Calcarius lapponicus
TTTTTTTCCCCCTTTTTCCCCCTTTTTCCCCCCTTTTTTTTCCCCTTTTTTTCCCCTTTTTTCCCCCCTTTTTTTCTCCTTTTTTCCCCAGGTGACACTGCCTCAGGTCCTTGGGAGGGCTGGGGTGGGTGGGTGACACTGCCCCAGGTGCTCAGGAGGGGTGGGTGACACTGCCCCAGGTCCTTGGGAGGGGTGGGTGACACTGGCCCAGGTGCTCAGGAGGGGTGGGTGACGCTGGCCCAGGTCTTTAGGGAGGTTGGGATGGGTTGGTGACACTGCCCCAGCTGCTCAGGGTGGGTGACACTGCCCTGAATCCTCAGGGAGGGTGGGTGACACTGCCCCAGGTCTTTGGAGGGGTGGGTGACACTGTCCCAGGTCTTTAGGGGGCTGGGATGGGTGGGTGACACTGCCTCAGGTGCTCAGGAGGGTGGGTGACACTGCCCCAGGTGCTCAGGAGGGTGGGTGACACTGCCTCAGGTGCTCAGGAGGGTGGGTGACACTGCCCTGGGTGCTCAGGAGGGTGGGTGACAGTGCCCCAGGTGCTCACAGGGCTGTGCCATGGGTGGGTGAGGCTGGGCATGGTCACAGGGCTGCACCTGGCCCAGGTGTGCCACCGCCAGTACCACAAGGTGGGTGCCAGGAGGGTGGCAAGGGTGGGGGACACTCCTCTGGGTGCTCAGGATGGGTCACTGATACTCCTCCAGGTCTTCAGGGAGGTTGGGATGGGTTGGTGACACTGCCCCAGGTCCTTGGGTGGACTGGAGTGGGTTGGTGACACTGCCCCAGGTCCTCAAGAGGGGTGGGTGACACTGTCCCAGGTCCTCAGGGTGGGTGGGTGACACTGTCCCAGGTCCTCAGGGAGGGTGGGTGACACTGCCCCAAGTCCTTGGGTGGGCTGGGATGGGTGGGTGACACTGCCCCCAGTCCTCAGGAGGGGTGGGTGACACTGCCCCAGGTCCTTGGAGGGGTGGGTGACACTGTCCCATCCCTGTGGGGACATTGGGGTGTCCCATCCCTGTGGGGACATTGGGGTGTCCCATCCCTGTGGGGACATTGGGGATGTCCCATCCCTGTGTCTGGGGACATTGGGGATGTCCCATGTACATTGGGAAGGGCTATGGGGACATTTGGGCTGCCATCCCTGTCTCTTTGGGGACATTTGGGTGTCCCCATCCCTGTGGGGACATTTGTGATGCCATCCCTGTGGTTGTGGGGACATTTGGCGTCTCCTGGATCTCCCATCCCTGTGTCTGGGGACATTTGAGATGCCATCCCTGTCTCTCTGGGGACACTGGGATGCCATCCCTGTCTCTTTGGGGACATTTGGGTGTCCCATCTCTGTGCTCTCTGGGGACACTGGGATGCCATCCCTGTTTCTGGGGACATTTGGGTGTCCCATCCCTGTCTCTTTGGGGACATTTGGGATGCCATCCCTGTCTCTTTGGGGACATTTGGGTGTCCCATCCCTGTCTCTTTGAGGACACTGTGGTGCCATCCCTGTGTCTGGGGACATTTGGGATGCCATCCCTGTCTGGGGACATTTGGGTGTCCCCATCTCTGTGCCCTTGGGGACATTTTGGATGCCATCCCTGTCTCTCTGGGGACATTTTGGATGCCATCCCTGTCTCTTTGGGGACATTTGGGTGTCCCCATCCCTGTCTCTTTGGGGACACTGGGCTGCCATCCCTGTGTCTGGGGACATTTGGGTGTCCCATCCCTGTGTCTGGGGACATTTGGGTGCCATCCCTGTGTCTGGGGACACTGGGGTGCCATCCCTGTGTCTTGGGACATTTGGGATGCCATCCCTGTCTCTTTGGGGACATTTGGGTGTCCCATCCCTGTGTCCTTGGGGACATTTGGGTGTCCCATCCCTGTCTCTTTGGGTGTCCCCATCCCTGTCTCTGGGGACACTGGGATGCCATCCCTGTGTCTGGGGACATTTGGGTGTCCCCATCCCTGTCTGGGGACATTCTGGATGCCATCCCTGTCTCTGGGGACATTTGGGTGTCCCATCCCTGTCTCTGGGGACATTTGGGTGTCCCATCCCTGTGCCCTTGGGGACATTTGGGATGCCATCCCTGTCTCTTTGGGGACATTTGGGTGTCCCCATCCCTGTCTCTTTGGGGACATTTGGGATGCCATCCCTGTGTCTGGGGACATTTGGGATGCCATCCCTGTGTCTTTGGGGACATTTGGGATGCCATCCCTGTCTCTTTGGGGACATTTGGGTGTCCCATCTCTGTGCCCTTGGGGACACTGGGCTGCCATCCCTGTGTCTGGGGACATTTGGGTGTCCCCATCCCTGTCTCTTTGGGGACATTTTGGATGCCATCCCTGTGTATGGGGACATTTGGGTGTCCCATCCCTGTGTCTGGGGACATTTAGGTGTCCCCATCCCTGTCTCTTTGGGGACATTTGGGTGTCCCATCCCTGTGGGGACATTTGGGATGCCATCCCTGTCTCTCTGGGGACACTGGGGTGCCATCCCTGTGTCCTTGGGGACATTTGGGATGCCATCCCTGTCTCTCTGGGGACATTTGGGATGCCATCCCTGTCTCTTGGGGACATTTTGGATGCCATCCCTGTGTCTGGGGACATTTTGGATGCCATCCCTGTCTCTTTGGAGACATTTGGGTGTCCCATCCCTGTCTCTTTGGGGACACTGTGGTGCCATCCCTGTGACTGGGGACATTTGGGTGTCCCATCCCTGTCTCTTTGGGGACACTGGGGATGTCCCATCCCCGTCTGGGGACATTTTGGATGCCATCCCTGTCTCTCTGGGGACACTGGAGATGTCCCGTCCCTGTGTCTGGGGACATTTGGGTGTCCCCATCCCTGTCCCCTTGGGTGTCCCCACCCTGGCAGGTGGCCCTGCCCTGCCCTGGAATGTCTCCCCACGCTGCTCTCGGTTTCCCCACAGCTGCAGCTCCGGCCTTTCCCTCTCCCTGGATCCTCCCTGGCATTGCCACAGGAGCTGGAATGGCCCTGGATCCTCCCTGGCATTGCCACAGGACTGGCATGGCCCTGGATCCTCCCTGGCATTGCCACAGGGGCTGGGCTGGTCCCGGTGCCCTGGCATTGCCACAGGGGCTGGCATGGCCCTGGTGCCCTGGATCCTCCCTGGCATTGCCACAGGACTGGCATGGCCCTGGATCCTCCCTGGCATTGCCACAGGACTGGCATGGCCCTGGATCCTCCCTGGCATTGCCACATTTGGGGGTTTCACCTCCCAGCCGGGGTTTCACCTCTGCCTGGGCAGGGCCGTGACCCCATTCCTGCACGTGGGGTCACCACGGGATGATGTTTGTCCCTGCTTTGTCCCTGGTTTTTTCCTTTTTTTTTTTTTTGGTCTTGTTTTTTCCCTGTTTTTTCCTGGTTTTTTTCCATTTTTTTTCTTGTTTTCCCTGGTTTTTCCTCTTTTTTTCCCCTCTTTTTCCCCCTTCTTTTTCCTCTTTTTTCCCCTCTTTTATTTTCTCTTTTTTCCCTCTTTTTTCTCCTCATTCTTTTTTCCTCTTTATTTCCCCGCTGCTTTTTCCCCCATTTTTCCCCCCGTTCTTTCCCCCCCGTTCTTTCCCCCCCGTTTTTTTCCCCCTTTCTTTCCCCCCAATTTTTTGCTCCTTTTTACCCCCCTTTCCCCCCCCTTTTCTTCCCCAGTTTTCCCCGTTTTCACCCTTTTTCCCCCATTTTCCCCCCCTATTTTTCCCCCGTTCTTTCCCCCCATTTTCCCCCCATTTTTTGCTCCTTTTTTCCCCTTTTTTTCCCCCTTTTTTCCCCCTTTTTTCCCCCTTTTTTCCCCCTTTTTTCCCCCTTTTTTCCCCCTTTTTTCCCCCTTTTCTTCCCCAGTTTTCCCCGTTTTCACCCTTTTCCCCCATTCCCCCCCCATTTTTCCCCCGTTCTTTCCCCCCATTTTCCCCCCGATTTTTTGCTCCTTTTTCCCCCCTTTCCCCCCTTTTCCCCCCCCTTTTTTCCCCCTTTTTCCCCCTTTTTTCCCCCTTTTTCCCCCTTTCCCCCCCCTTTTTTCCCCCTTTTTTTCCCCTTTTTTTCCCCAGTTTTCCCCATTTTCACCCTTTTTTCCCCATTTTTCATGTCCCTGTTTGTTGTCACCCAGGTGCCCCGGATCATCCTGTGGCTGATGGTGGAGCTGCCCATCATTGGCTTTTTTCCTGGTTTTTTCCCCTTTTTTCCCCTTTTTTCCCCATTTTCCCCATTTTTCCCCATTTTTCCCATTTTTTTCCCATTTTTCCCATTTTTCCCCCTTTTTTCCCCATTTTCCCATCCCTGTTTTTTATCCCCCCAGGTGCCCCAGATCATCCTGTAGCTCATGGTGGAGCTGCCCATCATTGGCTTTTTTCCCATTTTCTCCCATTTTCTCCCATTTTTCCCATTTCCCCCCCTTTTCCCCCCCCTTTTTCCCCCTTTTTTCCCATTTTTTCCCAATTTTTCCCTTTTTTCCCCCTTTACCCCCCTTTTTTCCCCTGATTTTTTGCTCATTTTTTCCTCCTTTTTTCCCCCCCTTTTTCCCTTTTTTTTTAGTTTTTTCCCCATTTTTTTTTCCCATTTTTTCCACATTTTTTCCCATTTTTTCCCCCTTTTCCCATCCCTGTTTTTCGTCCCCCCAGGTGCCCCGGATCATCCTGTGGCTCATGGTGGAGCTGGCCATCATCGGCTCGGACATGCAGGAGGTGATCGGCTCTGCCATCGCCATCAACCTGCTCTCGGGGGGCAGGTGGGTCAGGCCGGGGGGCAAATGGGTCAGGGCGGGGGGCAAATGGGTGGGGAGGGGGGCAGGAAGGGCCCCAAAGCTCCCCCATTTCCAGGGAATGGCCCCAAAGCTCCCCCATTTCCTGGGAATGACCCCAAAGCTCCCCCATTTCCTGGGAATGGCCCCAAACCTCCCCCATTTCCTGGGAATGACCCCAAAGCTCCCCCATTTCCTGGGAATGGCCCCAAAGCTCCCCCATTTCCTGGGAATGGCCCCAAAGCTACCCCATTTCCCCCAAAGCTCCCCCATTTCCTGGGAATGACCCCAAAGCTCCCCCATTTCCAGGGAGTTCCCCCAAAGCTCCCCCATTTCTTGGGAATGGCCCCAAAGCTCCCCCATTTCCAGGGAATTCCCCCAAAGCTCCCCCATTTCCAGGGAATGACCCCAAAGCTCCCCCATTTCCTGGGAATGGCCCCAAAGCTCCCCCATTTCCAGGGAGTTCCCCCAAAGCTCCCCCATTCAGGGAATGGCCCCAAAGCTCCCCCATTTCCTGGGAATGACCCCAAAGCTCCCCCATTTCCAGGGAATGACCCCAAAGCTCCCCCATTTCCAGGGAATGCCCCCAAAGCTCCCCCCATTTCCAGGGAGTTCCCCCAAAGCTCCCCCATTTCCTGGGAATGACCCCAAAGCTCCCCCATTTCCAGGGAATGACCCCAAAGCTCCCCCATTTCCTGGGAGTTCCCCCAAAGCTCCCCCATTTCCAGGGAATGGCCCCAAAGCTCCCCCATTTCCAGGGAATGGCCCCAAAGCTCCCCCATTTCCAGGGGAATGGCCCCAAAGCTCCTCTGGGTGGGCTCTGACCCCTCTGTCCCCCACAGGAACCCCCAGCCCCTGAGCTGCACCCCAAAGAGAATTGGGGATTATTTGGGGATTATTTGGGGATTATTTGGGGATTTGGGGATTTGGGGCTCGGGGTGGGCTCTGACCCCTCTGTCCCCCCCCAGGATCCCTCTCTGGGGCGGGGTGCTCATCACCATCGCCGACACCTTCGTCTTCCTCTTCCTCGACAAGTACGGTGAGTCCTGCTGGGGTGGGATTGGGGTTGGGGGTGGGTTTGGGATTTGGATTGGGGTGGGGTTGGGATTGGGATGGGATTGGGATTGGGATTGGGATTGGGATTGGGATGGGATTGGGATGGGATGGGTTTGGGGTTGGGATTGGGATGGGTTTAGGTTTGGGGATAGGATTGAGATTGGGGTTGGGATGGGATTGGGATTGGGATGGGATTGGTTTAGGATTGGGATTGGGATGGGTTTAGGTTTGGGGATGGGATTGAGATTGGGGTTGGGATGGGATTGGGATTGGGGATGGGAGTGGGTTGGGTTGGGATTGGGATGGGTTTCAGATTGGGTTTAGGATTGAGATTGGGATTCGGGTTGGGGTGGGATTGGGATGCGTTTGGGTTTGGGGATAGGATTGAGATTGGGGTTGGGTTGGGATTGGGATTTGGATTGGGGCGGGTTTGGGGTCGGGATTGGGTTTGGGGATGGGATTGGGATGGGTTTTGGTTTGGGATTGGGATGGGTTTCAGATTGTGTTTAGGATTGAGATTGGGATTAGGGTTGGGGTGGGATTGGGATGGGTTTAGGTTTGGGGATGGGATTGAGATTGGGGTTGGGATGGGATTGGGATTTGGATTGGGATGGTATTGGGATTGGGATGGGTTTAGGTTTGGGAATAGGATTGGGTTTGGGATTGGGATGGGGATTTGGTTTGGGGTTGGGGTGGGATTGGGATGGGTTTAGTTTTGGAGATAGGATTGAGATTGGGATTGGGGATGGGATTGGGATGGGATTGGGATGGGATTGGTTTAGGATTGGGATGGGTTTAGGTTTGGGGATAGGATTGAGATTGGGATTGGGTTTGGGATTGGGATGGGTTTGGGATTGGGATGGGTTTGGGATTGGGATTGGGATTTGGTTTGGGGTTGGGGTGGGATTGGGGTTTGGATTGGGACGGGATTGGGTTTGGGATTGAGATGGGATGAGGACAGAATTCGGATTAGGGTTGGGATGGGTTTGGGATTTGGATTGGAATGGATTTGGGATTGGGTGATTGGTTTGGGTTTGGATTTGGGATTGGGTGATTTGGTTTGGGATTGGATTTGGGATTGGGTGATTTGGTTTGGGATTGGATTTGGGATTGGATTTGGGATTGGGTGATTTGGTTGGATTTGGGATTTGGGATTGGGATTGGGCTCTTCTCACCTTGGTGACAATGGGGCTTCTCCTCCTTGCAGGCCTGAGGAAGCTCGAGGCGTTTTTTGGGCTCCTCATCACCATCATGGCCCTGACCTTTGGATATGAGGTACCCCCTCTCTGGAGCACCCCAAAACTCCCCATTTCCCTGTCCCTGACCCCAAAAACTCCCTGTTTCTGTTTCCCTGACCCCAAAACTCCCTGTTTCCCTGTCCCTGACCCCAATAATTCCCTGTTTCTTTTCCCTAACCCCAAAACTCCATTTCTGTTTCCCTGACCCCAAAATCCTGTTTCTTTGTCTCTGATCCCAAAACTCCCTGTTTCTGTTCTCTGACCCCAAATCTCCCCATTTCCCTATCCCTGACCCCAAAATCTCCCCATTTCCCTGTCCCTGGACCCCAAAACTCCCTGTTTCTTTCCCTAACCCAAAACTCCCCGTTTCCCTGACCCCTAAAATCCTGTTCCCCTGTCCCTAACCCCAAAACTCCCTGTTTCCCTAACCCCAAAATCCTGTTTCTCTGTCCCTAACCCCAAAACCTCCCTTTATCCCTATCCCTAACCCCAAAACTCCCTGTTTCTTTCCCTAACCCCAAAACTCCCCATTTCCCTATCCCTGACCCCAAAACTCCCCATTTCCCTGTCCCTGACCCCAAATACTCCCTGTTTCTGTTTCCCTGACCCCAAAACTCCTGTTTCTTTCCCTAACCCCAAAACTCCCCATTTCCCTATCCCTGACCCCAAAACTCCCCATTTCCCTGTCCCTGACCCCAAAAACTCCCTGGTTTCTGTTTCCCTGACCCCAAAACTCCCTGTTTCTGTTTCCCCTGATCCCAAAAACTCCCCCATTTCCCTATCCCTGACCCCAAAACTCCCAATTTCCCTTTCCCTAACCCCAAAAACTCCCTGTTTCTGTTTCCCTATACCCCAAACTCCCTGTTTCTGTTTCCCTGACCCCAAAACTCCCTGTTTCTGTTTCCCTGACCCCAAAACTCCCTGTTTCTGTTTCCCTGACCCCAAAACTCCCCATTTCCCTATCCCTGACCCCAAAACTTCCTGTTTCTTTCCCTAATCCAAAACTCCCCATTTCCCTGACCCCAAAATCCTGTTCCCCTGTCCCTAACCCCAAAACTCCCATTTCCCTGTCCTCTAACCCCAAAACTCCGTTTTCTGTTTCCTGACCCCAAAATCCTGTTTCCCTGTCCCTAACCCCAAAACTCCCCTTTTTCCCTATCCTGACCCCAAAACTCCGTTTTCTTCCCTAACCCCAAAACTCCCTTTTTCCCTAACCCCAAAATTCCTGTTTCTTTCCTAACACAAAAACTCCTGTTTCTGTTTCCCTAACCCCAAAACTCCCTGTTTCTTTCCCTGACCCCAACACTCCTCCATTTCCCTATCCCCAAAATCCTGTTTCTCTGTCCCCAACCCCAAAACTCCCTTTTCCCCTATCCCTGACCCCAAAACTCCCTGTTTCCCTGACCCCAAAATCCTGTTTCTGTTTCCCAAAACTCCCCATTTCCCTATCCCTGACCCCAAATCTCCCTATTTCCCTATCCCTGACCCCAAAACTCCCTGTTTCTCTGTCCCTAACCCCAAAACTCCCCATTTCCCTATCCCTGACCCCAAAACTCCCTGTTTCTGTTTCCCTGACCCCAAATCTCCCCATTTCCCTTTCCCTGACCCCAAAACTCCCTGTTTCTTTCCCTAACCCCAAAACTCCTGTTTCTGTTTCCCTGACCCCTAAAACTCCCTGTTTCTGTTTCCCTGACCCCAAATCTCCCCATTTCCCTATCCCTGACCCCAAAACTCCGTTTCTGTTTCCCTAACCCCAACCCCCGTTTCCCTGACCCCAAATTCCCGTTCCCCCGTCCTAACCCCAAATCTCCCCATTTCCCTATCCCTGACCCCAAAATTCCCTTTTTCCCTATCCCTGACCCCAAAACTCCCTGTTTCTTGTTTCCCTAACCCCAAATCTCCCCATTTCCCTGTCCCTGACCCCAAAACTCCCTGTTTCCTTCCCTAACCCCAAAACTCCCTGTTTCTTTCCCTGACCCCAAAACTCCCTGTTTCCTATCCCTGACCCCAAAACTCCCTTTTCCCTATCCCTGAGCCCAAAACTCCCTGTTTCTGTTTCCCTGACCCCAAAACTCCCTGTTTCTTTCCCTAACCCCAAATCTCCCATTTCCCTATCCCTGACCCCAAAACTCCCTATTTCCCTATCCCTGACCCCAAAACTCCCTGTTTCTCTGTCCCTAACCCCAAAACTCCCCATTTCCCTATCCCTGACCCCAAAACTCCCTGTTTCTGTTTCCCTAACCCCAAATCTCCCCATTTCCCTGTCCCTGACCCCAAAACTCCCTGTTTCCTTCCCTAACCCCAAAACTCCCTGTTTCTTTCCCTGACCCCAAAACTCCCTGTTTCCCTATCCCTGACCCCAAAACTCCCCTTTTCCCTATCCCTGAGCGCAAAAACTCCCTGTTTCTGTTTCCCTGACCCCAAAACTCCCTGTTTCTTTCCCTAACCCCAAATCTCCCCCATTTCCCTATCCCTGACCCCAAAACTCCCTGTTTCTCTTTCCCTAACCCCAAAACTCCCCCGTTTCCTTCCCTAACCCCCAACATTCCCCATTTCCCTGACCCCAAAATCCTGTTCCCCTGTCCCTAACCCCAAAACTCCCTGTTTCTGTTTCCCTAACCCCAAAACTCCCCATTTCCCTATCCCTGACCTCAATACTCCCTGTTGTCTGTTTCCCTAACCCCAAAACTCCCTGTTTTCTTTCCCTAACCCAAACATTCCCCATTTCCTGACCCCAAAATCCTGTTTCCCTGTCCCTAACCCCAAACTCCCTGTTTCCCCTGACCCCAAAATCCTGTTTCTGTTTTCCCAAAACTCCCCATTTCCCTATCCCTGACCCCAAAACTCCCCATTTCTGTTTCCCGACCCCAAATCTCCCCATTTCCCTATCCCTGACCCCAAAACTCCCCATTTCTGTTTCTCCTGATCCCAAATCTCCCCATTTCCCTATCCCTGACCCCAACACTCCTGTTTCTTTCCCTAACCCCAACACTCCCCATTTCCCTGACCCCAAAATCCTGTTTCTCTGTCCCTAACCCCAAAACTCCCTTTTCAATATCCCTGACCCCAAATCTCCCCATTTCCCTATCCTGACCCCAAAACTCCTGTTTCTGTTTCCCTGACCCCAAAACTCCCTGTTTCTTTCCCTAACCCAAAACTCCCCGTTTCCCTGACCCCAAAATCCTGTTTCTCTTTCCCTAACCCCAAATCTCCCCATTTCCCTGTCCCTAACCCCAACACTCCCCGTTCCCTGACCCCAAAACTCCCCGTTTCTGTTTCCCTGACCCCAAATCTCCACATTTTCCTATCCCTGACCCCAAAAACTCCCTGTTTCTGTTTCCCCTCACCCCAAAACTTCCTTTTTCCCTATCCCTGACCTCAAAACTCCCTGTTTCTTTCCCTAACCCCAAAACTCCCCGTTTCCCTGACCCCAAATTCCTGTTCCCCTGTCCCTAACCCCAAAACTGCCTGTTTCTGTTTCCCTAACCCCAAATCTCCCCATTTCCTATCCCTAACCCCAAAACTCCGTTTCTGTTTCCCTGACCCCAAAATTCTCCGTTTCTTTCCCTAACCCCAACACCCCCCGTTTGCCCTGACCCCAAATTCCTGTTTCTCTGTCCCTAACCCCAAAACTCCCTTTTTCCCTATCCCTAAACCCAACACTTCCCTGTTTCTTTCCCTAACCCCCAACTCTCTGTTTCTGTTTCCCTGACCCCAAAACTCCGTTTCTGTTTCCCAAAACTCCCCATTTCCCTATCCCTGATCCCAAAAACTCCCTGTTTCTGTTTCCCTGACCCCAAATTCCCGTTCCCCGTCCCTAACCCCAAACCCCCGTTTCCCTGACCCCAAATTCCCATTCCCCCATCCCTAACCCCAACCCCCCCTGTCCCCCTGGCCAGTACATCACGGTGAAGCCCAACCAGGAGAAGCTGCTGCAGGGTTTGTTCATCCCCTACTGCCGGGACTGCGGCACGCCGCAGCTGGAGCAGGCCGTGGGCATCGTGGGCGCCGTCATCATGCCCCACAACATGTACCTGCACTCATGCCCTGGTCAAGGTGAGCAAATTTTCCTTTTTTTATCCAGTCTGAGCTGTTCTTATCAGAGGGATGGCTGCTGGCTTGGCAGCTCGCTGTCCTTTGCTGTTTTCGGGGTTTGTCTTGTCAAAACTTTCTCAAAAATCACCCCAAAGCTGTGGATGCCAACACCTGGGCAAGGTGAGCAGGTTTTCCTTTTTTATCCCAGTTTGACCTGTTCCTCACAGAGGGAGCATGTAGCTGTAGTCTCCATTGCATTTCTAAATTTCCAGTTCATTTTCACCTTGGATTCACAAGTCCTCCATTACATTTCCAAATTTCCAATACACATTTTCACCTAGGATTCAAAGTTCTCTACATTTCCAATTTCCAATACACATTTTCACCTTGGATTCACAAGGTCCTTCCATTACATTTCCAAATTTCCAATACACTTTTTTAAGTAGGATTCACAAGGCCTCCATTACATTTCCAAATTTCCAATACACACATTTTCACCCAGATTCACAAGGCCTCCATTACATTTCCAAATTTCCAATACACATTTTTAAGTAGGATTCACAAGGCCTCCATTGCATTCCCAAATTTCCAATACACATTTTTAAGTAGGATTCACAAGGCCTCCATTACATTCCCAAATTTCCAATACACATTTTCACCTTGGATTCACAAGGCCTCCATTACTTTCCAATTTCCAATACATTTATTTATCTAGGATTCACAAGGCTCCATTACATTCCACAAATTTCCAATTCATTTTCTCCTAGGATTCACAAGGCCTCCATTACATTTCCAAATTTCCAATTCATATATTTACTTAGGATTCACAAGGCCTCCATTACATTCCAAATTGTCCAATTCATTTTCCCATAGGATTCACAAGGCCTCCATTACATTCCCAAATTTCCAATTCACATTTTCACCTTGGATTCACAAGGCCTCCACTGCATTTCCAAATTTCCAATACACATTTTCACCTTGGATTCACAAGGTCTCTACATTCCAAATTTCCCATCATGCCCCACAACATGTACCTGCACTCTGCCCTGGTCAAGGTGAGCAGATTTTCCTTTTTTTATCCCAGTCTGAGCTGTTCCTCACTGAGGGATGGCAGCATTTTCTGCTGGCTTGGCAGCTCGCTGTCCTTTGCTGTTTTCGGGGCTTGTCTTGTTCAAAACTTTCTCAAAAATCACCCTGAGCTGTGGATGCCAACACCTGGGCAAGGTGAGCAGGATTTCTTCTTTTATCCCAGTCTGAGCTGTCCTCATAGAGGGAGCATGTAGCTGTAGTCTTCATTACATTCCCAAATTTCCAATACACATTTTTAACCTGGGATTCACAAGGTCTCCATTACATTTCCAAATTTCCAATTCATTTTCTCCTAGGATTCACAAGGCCTCCATTACATTTCCAAATTTCCAATTCATATATTTACTTAGGATTCACAAGGCCTCCATTACATTCCCAAATTTCCAATTCATTTTCCCATAGGATTCACAAGGCCTCCATTACATTCCCAAATTTCCAATTCATATATTTACTTAGGATTCACAAGGCCTCCATTACATTCCCAAATTTCCAACACACATTTTCACCCAGGATTCACAAGGCCTCTACATTTCCAAATTTCCAATCATGCCCCACAACATGTACCTGCACTCTGCCCTGGTCAAGGTGAGCAGGATTTCCTTTTTTATCCCAGTCTGAGCTGTTCCTCACTGAGGGATGGCAGCATTTTCTGCTGGCTTGGCAGCTCGCTGTCCTTTGCTGTTTTCGGGGTTTGTCTTGTTCAAAATTTTCTCAAAAATCACCCTGAGCTGTGGATCCCAACACCTGGGCAAGGTGAGCAGGATTTCCTTTTTTATCCCAGTCTGAGCTGTTCCTCACAGAGGGAGCATGTAGCTGTAGTCTCCATTACATTCCCAAATTTCCAATTCATATATTTACTTAGGATTCACAAGGCCTCCATTACATTCCCAAATTTCCAATACACATTTTCACCCAGGATTCACAAGGCCTCCATTACATTTCCAAATTTCCAATACACATTTTTATCTAGAATTCATGAGGCCTCTACATTTCCAAATTTCCAGTCATGCCCCACAACATGTACCTGCACTCTGCCCTGGTCAAGGTGAGCAGATTTTCCTTTTTTATCCCAGTCTGAGCTGTCCCTCACTGAGGGAGCATGTAGCTGTAGTCTCCATTACATTCCCAAATTTCCAATTCATTTATTTATCTGGGATTCACAAGGCCTCCATTACATTTCCAAATTTCCAATTCTCATTTTCACCCGGGATTCACAAGGCCTCCATTATATTCCCAAATTCCCAATACACATTTTCACCATAAGATTCACAAGGCCTCCATTGCATTTCCAAATTTTCAATACACATTTTCATGTTGTATTCACAAGGCCTCCATTACATTCCCAAATTTCCAATTCATTTTCACCTAGGATTCACAAGATCTCTACATTTCCAAATTTCCAATACATTTCTTTACCCAGGATTCACAAGGCCTCCATTACATTCCCAAATTTCCAATACACATTTTCACCTAGGATTCACAAGGTCTCTACATTCCCAAATTTCCAATACACATTTTCACCCAGGATTCACAAGGCCTCCATTACATTTCCAAATTTCCAATTCATATATTTACTTAGGATTCACAAGGCCTCTACATTCCCAAATTTCCAATACATTTATTTATCTAGGATTCACAAGGCCTCCATTACATTCCCAAATTCCCAATACACATTTTCACCTTGGATTCACAAGGCCTCCACCTAGCTGTGGCTAAAACATCAGCAGTTTTCTCTCTAACACAATGATTCTTTAGTGTTAATGATTCATTAACACAATGATTCCTCCATAAAAGACAAAGCACAGAACCTTATTCGTGTTTAACCTTTTAAATGTACACTTAAAATGTACTTTTTGCAACTTAGGAATGTTGGGAGCAGGAAATAACAGTTTGTCTCGGTTTGGAAAGCCAGGTGTGTGCTGAGGAAGGCAGGAGCCTCTGGAATGGAAAATGGGAACCTTCACCCTCCAAATTATTTGAAATTAAAGAGGTTTCAGGCAAAAATGTGGGAGCAGGAATAACAATTTGTCTGGGTTTGAAAAGCCAGGTGTGTCCTGAGTTAGGCAGGAGCCTCTGAACTGGAAAATGGGAACCTTCACCCTCCAAATTATTATAAATCTGAAATTAAGGAGGTTTCAGGTGAAAATATGGGAGCATGAATAACATTTTGTCTGGGTTTGAAAAGCCAGGTATGTGCTAAAGAAGGCAGGAGCCTGCCCTGAAATGGAAAATGGAAATCCTCTCCCTCTGAATTATTATAAATCTGAAATTAGGGAGGTTTCAGGTGAAAATGTGGGAGCAGGAAATAACAGTTTGTCTTGGTTTGAAAAGCCAGGTGTGTCCTGAGTTAGGCAGGAGGCTCTGAAATGGAAAATGGGAACCCTCTCCCTCTGAATTATTATAAATCTGAAATTAAGGAGGTTTCAGGTGAAAATATGGGAGCAGGAATACCAGTTTGTCTTGGTTGGAAAAGCCAGGTGTGTGCTAAAGAAGGCAGGAGCCTCTGAAATGGAAAATGGAAACCCTCTCCCTCCAAATTATTATAAATCTGAAATTAGGGAGGTTTCAGGCAAAAATGTGGGAGCAGGAATAACATTTTGTCTGGGTTTGAAAAGCCAGGTATCTGCTTAGAAAGGCAGGAGCCTCTGAAATGGATAAATTGAAGCCCCCTCCTTCTGAATTGTTGTAATTTTGGAATTAAGGAGCTCTCAGGTGTTTGTGGTGGGGTCCCAGGATGAGGGAAGAGATGAGAATCTTCGCTCCATGTTTCAGAAGGCTGATTTATTGTTTTATGTTATATTAAAAGAAAATGATCGATTAAAACTACAGTAAAAGAATAGAAGAAAGGATTTCATCAGAAGGCTTGAAAGGAATAGAAAGGAGAGCTGGGTGTCCCTGTCACTGTCCCTGTCCCTGTCACTGTCATTGTCCCTGTCATTGTCCCTGTCATTGTCCCTGTCACTGTCACTGTTCCTGTCACTGTCCCTGTCCCCGTCCCCATCCCCATCCCTGTCCCTGTCCCACCCCTGTCCCATCCCTGTCCCATCCCCATCCCTGTCCCCATCCCTGTCCCTGTCCCCATCCCCATCCCCATCCCTGTCCCATCCCTGTCCCATCCCTGTCCCTGTCCCT
Organism: Calcarius lapponicus; assembly: GCA_039654755.1. NCBI lineage: Eukaryota > Metazoa > Chordata > Aves > Passeriformes > Fringillidae > Calcarius > Calcarius lapponicus. The sequence goes on from JBBFKN010000198.1 coordinate 15,289, forward strand.
GTCCCATCCCTGTCCCCATCCCCATCCCTGTCCCTGTCCCTGTCCCTGTCCCATCCCTGTCCCCATCCCCGTCCCCATCCCTGTCCCATCCCTGTCCCACCCCCATCCCTGTCCCTGTGTCCCTGTCACCGTCCCTGTCCCTGTCCCATCCCTGTCCCATCCCTGTCCCATCCCTGTCCCCATCCCTGTCCCATCCCCATCCCCATCCCTGTCCCGTCCCTGTCCCCATCCCTGTCCCATCCCTGTCCCCATCCCTGTCCCATCCCCATCCCTGTCCCATCCCTGTCCCTGTCCCCATCCCCATCCCTGTCCCGTCCCTGTCCCCATCCCTGTCCCATCCCTGTCCCCATCCCTGTCCCTGTCCCCATCCCTGTCCCCATCCCTGTCCCATCCCTGTCCCTGTCCCCATCCCTGTCCCTGTCCCCATCCCTGTCCCTGTCCCCATCCCTGTCCCATCCCCATCCCTGTCCCATCCCTGTCCCCATCCCTGTCCCCATCCCTGTCCCTGTCCCATCCCTGTCCCTGTCCCCATCCCTGTCCCTGTGTCCCTGTGTCCCTGTCCCTGTGTCCCTGTCCCACCCGTGTCCCTGTCCCCATCCCTGTCCCGTCCCTGTCCCTGTCCCATCCCCATCCCTGTCCCTGTGTCCCTGTCCCTGTCCCACCCCTGTCCCTGTCCCACCCGTGTCCCTGTCCCCATCCCTGTCCCGTCCCTGTCCCTGTCCCATCCCCATCCCTGTCCCATCCCTGTCCCTGTGTCCCTGTGTCCCCATCCCTGTCCCTGTGTCCCCATCCCTGTCCCTGTGTCCCATCCCTGTCCCACCCGTGTCCCTGTCCCAGTCCCGGCAGGTGAACCGCGCTGACAAGCGGGAGGTCCGCGAGGCCAACAAGTATTTCTTCATCGAGTCGTGCATCGCGCTCTTCGTCTCCTTCATCATCAACATCTTCGTGGTGACCGTCTTCGCCGAGGCCTTCTTCGACAAGACCAACGGCGACGTGGTGAGAGAGACTGGGAGGGACTGGGATATACTGGGAATGGACTGGGAGGGACTGGGAGGGACTGGGAATGGACTGGGATGGACTGGGACGGACTGGGAGGGGCTGGGAGGGACTGGGATGGACTGGGACGGACTGGGAGGGACTGGGATGGACTGGGATGAATTGGCATGGACTGGGATGGATTGACATGGACTGGGAGGGACTGGGAGGGACTGGGAGGGACTGGGATGGACTGGGAGGGGCTGGGGGGAACTGGGAGGGACTGGGACGGACTGGGAGGGACTGGGACAGACTGGGGGGAACTGGGAGGGACTGGGACGGACTGGGACGGACTGGGAGGGACTGGGAGGGACTGGGATGGACTGGGAGGGACTGGGATGGACTGGGATGACTTGGCATGGACTGGGAGGGGCTGGGAGGGACTGGGATGGACTGGGACGGATTGGGATGGACTGGGAGGGGCTGGGAGGGACTGGGATGAATTGGCATGGACTGGGACGGAGTGGGATGGATTGGGATGGACTGGGAGGGACTGGCAGGGACTGGGACAGACTGGGATGGACTGGCATGGACTGGCATGGATTGGCAAGGACTGGGACGGACTGGGGCAGATTGGCATGGATTGGCATGGACTGGGATGGACTGGGATGAATTGGCATGGACTGGGATGGACTGGGATGGGCTGGGACGGACTGGAACGGACTGGGATGGACTGGGATGAATTGGCATGGACTGGGATGGACTGGGAGGGAACTGGGATGGATTGGGATGGACTGGGATGGATTGGCATGCACTGGGACAGACTGGAACGGACTGGGAGGGACTGGGAGGGACTGGCATGGGTTGGCATGGACTGGGATGGACTGGAACGGACTCGGAGGGACTGGGACGGATTGGGATGGACTGGGAGCTGCAGTGGGATGGACTGGGACAGACTCGGATGGACTGGGAGGGACTGGGACAGACTGGGGCAGACTGGCATGGATTGGCACGGACTGGGACAGACTAGAACGGACTGGCATGGATTGGCAAGGACTGGGATGGACTGGGGTGGATTGGCATGGACTGGGATGGACTGGGACAGACTCAGATGGACTGGGACAGACTGGAAGTGACTGGCAGGGACTGGGGCAGATTGGCACGGACTGGGATGGACTGGGATGGACTGGAATGGGCTGGCATGGATTGGTATGGACTGGGATGGACTGGGATGGACTGGGATGGACTGGGAAGGAGTGGGACGGACTGGCTTGGACTGGGACAGATTGGCATGGACTGGGATGGACTGGGATGGACTGGGAAGGACTGGCATGGATTGGCATGGACTGGGATGGACTGGGAGCTGCAGTGGGATGGACTGGGATGGACTGGGACGGAGTGGGATGGATTGGGATGGATTGGCATGGATTGGCATGGACTGGGATGGACTGGGAAGGGCTGGCATGGACTGGGATGGACTGGGATGGACTGGAATGTATTGGAATGGGCTGGCATGGACTGGGATGGACTGGGATGGGACACAGCCAGGGGGGTCAGCTCTGCTGCCAGGGGACAAAACGGCATCCAGGGCAGGTTGAGGTTGGGTTTTAGGGAGAATTCCCTGATTTCCTTCATGGAAAAGCTGCTCAGGTGCAGAGTGGAGCCCCCAGAACAGGAGGGGACACAGCCAGGTGGGGTCAGGCTCTGCTCCCAGGTGAGAGGAGGAGACAAAATTCTCCCAGGGCAGGTTTGGGTTGGATTTTAGGGAGAATTCCCTGATTTCCTTCATGGAAAAGCTGCTCAGGCCAGGGATGGAGTACCCAGAACAGGAGGGGACACAGGTGGGGTCTGGGCTCTTTCCCAGGAGGAGACCAAAAGGCATCCAGGGCAGGTTGAGGTTGGATTTTAGGGAAAACTCCCTCATTTCCTTCATGGAAAAGCTGCTCAGGCCTGGGGTGGAGTCCCCACAACAGGAGGGGACACAGCCAGGTGGGGTCAGGCTGTACTTCCAAATGACAGAATGAAACAAAAAGGCATCCAGGGCAGGTTTAGATTGGATTTTAGAGAATTCCCTGATTTCCTTCATGGAAAAGCTGCTCAGGCCGAGGATGGAGTCCCCAAAACAGGAGGGGACACAGGTGGGGTCTGGGCTCTGCTCCCAGGTGGGAGGAGGAGACAAAATTCTCCCAGGGCAGGTTTAGGTTGGATTTTAGGTTTAGGATGAATTTTAGGGAAAACTCTCTGATTTCCTTCATGGAAAAGCTGCTCAGGCCAAGGATGGAGTACCCAGAACAGGAGGGGACAGAGCCAGGTGGGGTCAGGCTCTGCTTCCAAATTACAGGAGGAAACAAAAAGGCATCCAGGGCAGGTTGAGGTTGGATTTTAGGTTTAGGATGAATTTTAGGGAAAACTCCATCATTTCCTTCATGGAAAAGCTGCTCAGAGCAAGGGTGGAGCCCCCACAACAGGAGGGGAAACAGCCAGGTGGGGTCTGGGCTCTTTCCCAGGTGAGAAGAGGAGACCAAAAGGCATCCAGGGCAGGTTTGGGTTGAATTTTAGAGAGAATTCCTTCATTTCCTTCATGGAAAAACTGCTCAGGTGCAGAGTGGAGTCCCCACAAGTCCCTGACAGGAGGGGACACAGCCAGGTGGGGTCAGGCTCTGCTCCCAGGTGAGAGGAGGAGACAAAAAGGCATCCAGGGCAGGTTTGGGTTGGATTTTAGGGAGAGTTCCCTGATTTCCTTCATGGAAAAGCTGCTCAGGCCAGGGGTGGAGTCCCCAGAACAGGAGGGGACACAGCCAGGTGGGGTCAGGCTGTACTTCCAAATTACAGGATGAAACAAAAAGGCATCCAGGGCAGGTTGAGGTTGGAATTTAGGTTTGGGTTGGATTTTAGGGTTGGAATTTAGGTTTGGGTTGGATTTTAGGGTTGGATTTTAGGTTTAGGATGGATTTTAGGGTTGGAATTTAGGTTTGGGTTGGATTTTAAGGAAAACTCCCTGATTTCCTTCATGGAAAAGCTGCTCAGGCGCAGAGTGGAGTCCCCAGAAGTCCCTGACATTAAGGGACAGCCAGGTGGGGTCAGGCTCTGCTCACAGGTGAGGAGACAAAAATCCAGGGGAGGCTGAGGTTGGATTTTAGGGAGAATTCCTTCATTTCCTTCATGGAAAGGCTGCTCAGGTGCAGGGTGGAGTCCCCAGAACAGGAGGGGACACAGGTGGGGTCTGGGCTCTTTCCCAGGAGGAGACAAAAAGGCACCCAGGGCAGGTTTGGGTTGGATTTTAGAGATAATTCCCTCATTTCTTTCATGGAAAAGCTGCTCAGGCCAAGGGTGGAGTCCCCAGAAGTCCCTGACAGGAGGGGACACAGCCAGGTGGGGTCAGGCTGTAGTTCCAAATTACAGGGTGAAACAAAACGGCATCCAGGGCAGGTTAAGGTTGGATTTTAGGGAAAACTCCCTCATTTCCTTCATGGAAAAGCTGCTCAGGCCAAGGATGGAGTCCCCAGAACTCCCTGACATTAAGGGACAGCCAGGTGGGGTCAGGCTCTGCCCTCAGGTGAGAGGAGACAAAAATCCAGGGGAGGCTGAGGTTGGATTTTAGGTTTAGGATGAATTTTAGGGAAAATTCCCTCATTTCCTTCATGGAAAAGCTGCTCAGGTGCAGAGTGGAGCCCCCACAACAGGAGGGGACACAGCCAGGTGGGGTCAGGCTCTGCTTCCAAATGACAGGAGGAGACAAAATTCTCCCAGGACAGGTTTAGGATGGATTTTAGGGAGATTTCCCTCATTTCCTTCATGGAAAAGCTGCTCAGGCCAGGGGTGAAGTCCCCAGAAGTCCCTGACAGGAGGGGACACAGGTGAGAGGATGAGACAAAAATCCAGGGGAGGCTGAGCTTGGATTTTAGGGAGAATTCCCTCATTTCTTTCATGGAAAAGCTGCTCAGGTGCAGGATGGAGTCCCCACAACAGGAGGGGACACAGCCAGGTGGGGTCAGGCTCTGCTCACAGGTGGGAGGAGGAGACAAAATTCTCCCAGGGCAGGTTTGGGTTGGATTTTAGGGTTGGAATTTAGGTTTAGGATGGATTTCAGGGTTCAATTTTAGGGTTGGAGTTTAGCTTTAGGGTGGATGTTAGGGTTGTTTTTTAGGTTTAGGATGGATTTTAGGGGTGAATTTTAGTTTTAGGATGGATTTTAGGGTTGGATTTCAGGTTTAGGATGGATTTTAGAGTTGGATTTTAGGGTTGGATTTCAGGTTTAGGGTTCGATTTTAGGGTTGGAATTTAGCTTTAGGATGGATTTTGTGGTTGGATTTTAGTTTTAGGATGGATTTTAGGGTTGGATTTCAGGTTTAGGATGGATTTTAGGGTTGGATTTTAGGTTTAGGATGGATTTTAGGGTTGGATTTTAGGGTTGGATTTTAGGTATAGGATGGATTTTAGGGTTGGATTTCAGGTTTAGGTTGGATTTTAGGGTTGGATTTTAGGGTTGGATTTTAAGTTTAGGTTGGATTTCAGGTTTAGGATGGATTTTAGGTTTAGGGTGGATTTTAGGGTTGGATTTTAGGGTTGGATTTTCGTTTAAGTTGTATTTTAGGTTTAGGATGGATTTTAGGGTTGGATTTTAGGTTGAGGTTGGATTTTAGGTTTAGGTTGGATTTTAGGGAAAACTCCCTGATTTCCTTCATGGAAAAGCTGCTCAGGCCAGGGGTGGATCCCCATCCCTTGGGGGGGTTTGGGGCCCTGTGGAGGTGGCACTTGGGGACAGCGGTGGCACTTGGGGACAGCGCTGAGGTCACCCCGAGGGTTCCCGGTGCCAGCCTGTCCCTGATGCCACCCCGTGTGCCCCTGCAGAGCCGCGTCTGTGCCAACTCCAGCAGCCCCCACTCGTCCATCTTCCCCAACAACAGCGACGCCCTGGAGGTGGACATCTACAAAGGGGTGAGTGGGGACAGCTGGGGACAGCCTGGGGACAGCCTGGGGACAGCTTGGGGACAGCTTGGGGACAGCCTGGGGACAGCTTGGGGACAGTGTCCCTGTGGGGACAGCTTGGGGACAGCTTGGGGACAGTGTCCCTGTGGGGACAGCCTGGGGACAGCCTGGGGACAGTGTCCCCGTGGGGACAGCTTGGGGACAGCTTGGGGACAGTGTCCCTGTGGGGACAGCCTGGGGACAGCCTGGGGACAGCTTGGGGACAGCTTGGGGACAGCCTGGGGACAGCTTGGGGACAGATTGGGGACAGATTGGGGACAGCTTGGGGACAGCCTGGGGACAGATTGGGGACAGCTTGGGGACAGCCTGGGGACAGCTTGGGGACAGCCTGGGGACAGCTTGGGGACAGCTTGGGGACAGCCCTGGGACCCCGTGGGGACAGCTTGGGGACAGCTTGGGGACAGCCTGGGGACAGCCCTGGGACAGTGTCCTTGTGGGGACAGCTTGGGGACAGCCCTGGGACCCTGTGGGGACAGCTTGGGGACAGCTTGGGGACAGCTTGGGGACAGCCTGGGGACAGCTTGGGGACAGTGTCCCTGTGGGGACAGCTTGGGGACAGCCTGGGGACAGCTTGGGGACAGCCTGGGGACAGCTTGGGGACAGTGTCCCTGTGGGGACAGCTTGGGGACAGCCTGGGGACAGCTTGGGGACAGCTTGGGGACAACTTGGGGACAGTGTCCCTGTGGGGACAGCTTGGGGACAGCCCTGGGACCCTGTCGGGTGTCCCCTGGAGGGCTCAGTGTCCCTGTCTGGTGTCCCCAGGGTGTCCCAGTGACTCTGTCTGGTGTCCCCAGTGCCCCTGTGTGGTGTCCCCTGGTGTCCCCAATGACCCTGTCTGGTGTCCCCAGGGTGGGCACAGCTCAGTCACCCTGTCTGGTGTCCCCTGGTGTCCCCAAATGACCCTGTCTGGTGTCCCCAGGGTGTCCTCAGTGCCCCTGTTTGGTGTCCCCAGGGTGGGCACAGCCCAGTGCCCCAGTCTGGTGTCCCCAGGGTGTCCCTGTGTCCCTGTCTGGTGTCCCCAGTGACCCTGTCTGGTGTCCCCAGGGTGTCCCCAGGGTGTCCCCAGTGACCCTGTTTGGTGTCCCTGGAGGGTGACACCGTGTCCAGGACAGCCCTGTGACCCTGTCTGGTGTCCCCAGTGACTCTGTCTGGTGTCCCCAGGGTGGGCACAGCTCAGTGACCCTTTCTGGTGTCCTTGGAGGGTGACACCATGTCCAGGACAGCCCTGTGGCCCTGTCTGGTGTCCCCAGGGTGTCCCAGTGACTCTGTCTGGTGTCCCTGGAGGGTGACACTGTGTCCAGGACAGCCCAGTGACCCTGTCTGGTGTCCCCAGGGTGTCCCCAGGGTGTCCCAGTGTCCCTGTCTGGTGTCCCCAAGGTGGGCACAGCTCAGTCACCCTGTCTAGTGTCCCCTGGTGTCCCCGGTGCCCCTGTCTGGTGTCCCCAGTGTGTCCCAATGACCCTGTCTGGTGTCCCCAGGGTGTCCCTGTCTGGTGTCCTTGGAGGGTGACACTGTGTCCAGGACAGCCCAATGACCCTGTCTGGTGTCCCCAGGGTGTCCCCAGGGTGTCCCCAGTGTCCCTGTGTGGTGTCCCCAGGGTGGGCAAGCTCAGTGTCCCTGTCTGGTGTCCCTGGTGTCCCTGTGCCCCTCTCTGGTGTCCCCAGTGCCTCTGTCTGGTGTCCCCATGGTGGGCACAGCCCGGTGCCCCTGTCTGGTGTCCCTGGGGTGACACCGTGTCCAGGACAGCCCAGTGTCCCTGTCTGGTGTCCCCAGGGTGTCCCCAATGACCCTGTCTTGTGTCCCTGGAGGGTGACACCGTGTCCAGGACAGCCCTGTGTCCCTGTCTGGTGTCCCCAGGGTGTCCCCCAGGGTGTCCCCAGGGTGTCCCCAGGGTGTCCCAGTGCCCTCTCCGGTGTCCCTGCAGCTCCTGGACACACCGGGCGCCGGCTCCGTCACCGGGACCCCCGGGGCTGGGTGGGGGTGAGGATCCCCCAGGGTCCCAGATTTACTCCTGGGTGTAACTGGGTACTCCAGATTTACTCCTGGGTGTAACTGGATTTACTCCTGGGTGTATCCGGGTCCCACATTTACTCCTGGGTGTATCCGGATTTACTCCTGGGTGTATCCAGGTTTACTCCTGGGTGTATCCGGGTCCCAGATTTACTCCTGGGTGTATCTGGGTTTACTCCCAGGTGTAACTCAGTCCCAGGTTTACTCCCGGGTGTATCCAGATTTACTCCTGGGTGTATCTGGGTTTACTCCTGGGTGTATCCTGGGTACTCTGGGTTTACTCCTGGTTTACTCCTGGGTGTATCCTGGGTACTCCGGGTTTACTCCTGGTTTACTCCTGGGTGTATCCGGGTTTACTCCTGGTTTACTCCTGGGTGTATCTGGGTTTACTCCTGGGTGTATCCAGGTTTACTCCTGGGTGTATCTGGGTCCCAGATTTACTCCTGGGTGTATCCAGGTTTACTCCTGGGTGTATCCGGGTTTACTCCTGGGTGTATCCAGGTCCCAGATTTACTCCTGGGTGTATCCGGATTTACTCCTGGGTGTATCCAGGTCCCAGATTTACTCCTGGGTGTATCCGGATTTACTCCTGGGTGTATCTGGGTACTCCTGATTTACTCCTGGGTGTATCCAGGTCCCACATTTACTCCTGGGTGTATCCGGGTCCCAGATTTACTCCTGGGTGTATCCGGATTTACTCCTGGGTGTATCCGGGTCCCAGATTTACTCCTGGGTGTATCCGGGTTTACTCCTGGGTGTATCCGGGTTTACTCCTGGGTGTATCCGGGTTTACTCCTGGGTGTATCCGGGTCCCAGATTTACTCCTGGGTGTATCCGGGTTTACTCCTGGGTGTATCCGGGTTTACTCCTGGTTTACTCCCGGGTGTATCCTGGGTGTATCTGGGTTTACTCCTGGGTGTAACTCAGTCCCAGGTTTACTCCTGGGTGTATCCGGGTTTACTCCCGGGTGTAACTCAGTCCCAGGTTTACTCCTGGGTGTATCCGGGTTTACTCCTGGGTGTATCCGGGTTTACTCCAGGTTTACTCCCAGGTGTATCTGGATTTACTCCCGGGTGTAACTCACCGTTCCCCCCCAGGGCGTGGTGCTGGGCTGTTACTTCGGCCCCGCCGCTCTCTACATCTGGGCCATCGGCATCCTGGCGGCCGGGCAGAGCTCCACCATGACGGGCACCTACTCGGGCCAGTTCGTCATGGAGGTAACGGCGCCTTGCTCCGGCTTTACTCGCGCTTTACTCGCTCCTTACTCGCGCTTTACTCACGCCTTGCTCCGGCTTTACTCGCGCTTTACTCGCTCCTTACTCCTGCTTTACTCCTGCTTTACTCATTCCTTACTCGCGCTTTACTCCTGCTTTACTCGCTCCTTACTTGTACCTTACTCCTGCTTTACTCGTGCCTTACTCCTTCTTTACTCGCTCCTTACTCGCTCCTTACTCGCACTTTACTCCTGCTTTACTCACTCCTTACTTGTACCTTACTCCTGCTTTACTCGCTCCTTACTCACTCCTTGCTCAGTCCTTACTCCTTACTCCTTGCTCGCTCCTTATCCACTTCTTACTCGCACTTTACTTGCGCTTTACTCACTCCTTACTCGCTCTTTATTCGGTCCTCACTGATGCCTTACTCACTCCTTACTCACGCCTTACGCACACCTTACTTGCTCCTTACTCGCTTCTTACTCACGCCTTACTCATGCTTTACTCGCTCCTTGCTCACTCCTTACTCCTTGCTCCTTGCTGGCTCCTTATCCGCTTCTTACTCGCTCCTTACTCGCACTTTACTTGCTCCTTACGCCTTACTCACACCTTACTCATGCCTTACTCACACCGTACTCGCGCTTTACTTGCTCCTTACTCGCTCCTTACTCACTCCTTACTCGCTCCTCACTCATGCCTTACTCACTCCTTATTCACTCCTCACTGATGCCTTACTTGCTCCTTACTCACGCCTTACTCACGCTTTACTTGCTCCTTATTCTCTCCTTACTCACGCCTCACTTGCTCCTTACTCACTCCTCATTCACTCCTCACTCGTGCCTTACTCACGCCTCACTCGCTCCTCATTTGCTCCTCACTCCTCGCCCCTCTCTCGCTCCTTACTCACTTCTTACTCGCTCCTTGCTCACACTTTACTCACACCTTACTCACACTTTACTCCCCACAGGGCTTCCTGAACCTGCGCTGGTCGCGCTTTGCCCGGGTGCTGCTCACGCGCTCCATCGCCATCACCCCCACGCTGTTCGTGGCCATCTTCCAGGACGTGGAGCACCTGACGGGCATGAACGACTTCCTGAACGTCCTCATGAGCCTCCAGGTGAGTTGGGATGGGTTCCTCAATGTTCTCATGGACCTCCAGGTGAGTTGGGATGGGGTTCATGGACCTCATGGACCTCCAGGTGAGCAAAATCGGGGTTCCTCAATGTTCTCATGAGCCTCCAGGTGAGTTGGGATGGGGTTCATGGACCTCCAGGTGAGCAGGGTTGGGTTCCTCAACGTCCTCATGAGCCTCCAGGTGAGCAGGGTTGGGGTTCATGAGCCTTATGGACCTCCAGGTGAGCAGGGATGGGTTCCTCAATGTCCTCATGAGCCTCCAGGTGAGCAAAATCGGGGTTCCTTGGTGTCCTCATGGACCTCCAGGTGAGCAGGGTTGGGGTTCATGGACCTCATGGACCTCCAGGTGAGCAAAGGCAGGGTTCCTTGGTGTCCTCATGAGCCTCCAGGTGAGCTGGGATGGGGTTCCTCAATGTTCTCATGGACCTCCAGGTGAGCAAAATCAGGGTTCATGGACCTCATGAGCCTCCAGGTGAGTTGGGATGGGGCTCATGAGCCTCCAGGTGAGCAGGGTTGGGGTTCAGGAGCTCCAGATGAGCTGGGTTGGGTTCCTCAACGTTCTCATGAGCCTCCAGGTGAGCAGGGTTGGGGTTCATGGACCTCATGGACCTCCAGGTGAGCAAAATCGGGGTTCCTCAATGTTCTCATGAGCCTCCAGGTGAGTTGGGATGGGGTTCAGGAGCCTCCAGGTGAGCAGGGTTGGGTTCCTCAATGTTCTCATGGACCTCCAGGTGAGCAGGGTTGGGGTTCAGGAGCTCCAGGTGAGCAGGGTTGGGGTTCCTCAATGTTCTCATGGACCTCCAGGTGAGCAAAGTCAAGGTTCATGAACCCCATAAGCCTCCAGGTGAGCAGGGTTGGGGTTCCTCAACGTCCTCATGGACCTCCAGGTGAGCAGAATTGGGGTTCATGGACCTCATGCACCTCCAGATGAGTTGGGATGGGGTTCCTTGGTGTCCTCAGGAGCCTCCAGGTGAGCAGGGATGGGGTTCATGAACCCCAGGAGCCTCCAGGTGAGTTGGGATGGGTTTCTCAATGTTCTCATGAGCCTCCAGGTGAGTTGGGATGGGGTTCCTGGACCTCATGAGCCTCCAGGTGAGCAAAATTGGGGTTCATGGACCTCATGGACCTCCAGGTGAGCGGGCTTGGGGTTCCTCAATGTTCTCATGAGCCTCCAGGTGAGCAAAGTCAGGGATTCATGAGCCTCATGGACCTCCAGGTGAGCAGGGTTGGGGTTCCTCAATGTTCTCATGAGCCTCCAGGTGAGCGGGGTCAGGGGTTCATGAACCTCATGAGCCTCCAGGTGAGCAGGGTCAGGGTTCCTCAATGTTCTCATGAGCCTCCAGGTGAGCAGGGATGGGGTTCAGGAGCTCCAGGTGAGCAAAGTCAGGGGTTCTCAGGGGTTCCTGGACCTCATGGACCTCCAGGTGAGCAGGGATGGGTTCCTCAGTGTCCTCATGGACCTCCAGGTGAGCAGGGTTGGGGTTCATGGACCTCATGGACCTCCAGGTGAGCAGGGTTGGGGTTCATGGACCTCATGGACCTCCAGGTGAGCAAAATCAGGGTTCATGGACCTCATGGACCTCCAGGTGAGCAGGGTTGGGGTTCATGGACCTCATGGACCTCCAGGTGAGCAGGGTTGGGGTTCCTTGGTGTCCTCATGAGCCTCCAGGTGAGCAGGGATGGGGTTCCTCAATGTCCTCATGAGCCTCCAGGTGAGCAGGGTTGGGGTTCAGGAGCTCCAGGTGAGCAAAATTGGGGTTCATGGACCTCATGGACCTCCAGGTGAGCAAAATTGGGGTTCATGGACCTCAGGAGCCTCCAGGTGAGCAAAGTCAGGGATTCATGAACCTCAGGAGCTCCAGGTGAGCAGGGTTGGGGTTCCTCAGTGTCCTCAGGAACCTCCAGATGAGCAGGGTTGGGGTTCCTCAATGTTCTCATGGACCTCCAGGTGAGCAAAATTGGGGTTCATGGACCTCATGAGCCTCCAGGTGAGCAGGGATGGGGTTCCTTGGTGTCCTCAGGAGCTCCAGGTGAGCAAAGTCAGGGTTCCTCAATGTCATCAGGAGCTCCAGGTGAGCAGGGTTGGGGTTCTGAGCCTCAGGAGCTCCAGGTGAGCGGACTCAGGGTTCAGGAACCTCCAGGTGAGCAGGGCCCATGGGTGGGCTGGGGGGGGGTGTTGGGTGTTGGGTGTTGGGGTGTCGGGTGGGTGCTGGGTGGGTTTTGGGTGTTGGGTGGGTGTTGGGTGGGTGCTGGGTGGGCTTTGGGTGTTGGGTTTTGGGGTGTCGGGGTGGGTTTGGGGTGTTGGGTGCTGGGTGGGTGTTGGGTGTTGGGGTGTCAGGTGGGTGCTGGGTGGGTTTTGGGTGCTGTGTTTTGGGGTGTTGGGTGGGTTTTGGGGTGTCAGGGTGAGTGTTGGGTGCTGTGTTTTGGGGTGCCAGGTGGGCACTGGGTGGGTGCTGGGTGCTGTGTTTTGGGGTGCCAGGGTGGCTGTTGGGTTTTGGGGTGTCAGGGTGGGTGTTGGGTGTTGGGTGCTGGGTGGGTGCTGGGTGCTGTGTTTTGGGGTGTCAGGTGGGTGTTGGGTAGGTGCTGGGTGTTGGGTTTTGGGGTGTCAGGGTGGGTTTTGGGTATTGGGTGCTGGGTGGGTGTTGGGTGTTGGGTTTTGGGTGTTGGGGTGTTGGGTGGGTGTTGGGTGCTGGGTGGGTGCTGGGTGGGTTTTGGGGTGTTGGGTTTTGGGGTGTCAGGCTGGGTGTTGGGTGCTGGGTGGGTGCTGTGTTTTGGGGTGCCAGGGTGGGTTTTGGGGTGTCAGGGTGGGTGTTGGGTGGGTGTCGGGTGCTGGTTTTGGGGTGTCAGGTGGGTGCTGGGTGCTGTGTTTTGGGGTGTCGGGTGCTGGGTGGGTGCTGGGTGGGTGCTGGGTGCTGGGTTTTGGGGTGTTGGGTTTTGGGGTGTCAGGGTGGCTGTTGGGTGTCGGGTTTTGGGGTGCTGGGTGGGTGCTGGGTGGGTGCTGTGTTTTGGGGTGTCAGGGTGGGTTTTGGGGTTTTGGGGTGCTGGGTGGGTGCTGGGTGCTGGGTGCTGTGTTATGGGTGCTGTGTTTGGGGTGCTGGGTGGGTGCTGGGCTCCCTCCCCCCGCCCCACCCCCTCCACGCGGTGCCCGCTGTGCCCGCAGCTCCCGTTCGCGCTGATCCCGGTGCTCACCTTCACCAGCCTGCCCAGCGTCATGCACGACTTCGCCAACGGCCTGTGAGTACCCGGGGCACCTGGGCACACCTGGGCATGGCTGGGTACACCTGGGTACAAACCTCCCCTCCCCTGGGCACACCTGGGTACACCTGGGTACACCTGGATACACCTGTACCTCCCCTGGGTACACCTGGGCACACCTGGGCACCCCTGGGCACACTTGGGCTCACCTTCCCCCTTTACCTGGGCACACCTGGGCACACCTGGGTACTACCCTCCCCTCCCCTGGGCACACCTGGGCACACCTGGGCACACCTGGGCACACCTGGGTACAACCCTACCCTCCCCTGGGCACACCTGGGCACCCCTGGGCACACCTGGGCACACCTGGGCACACCTGGGCTCACCTTCCCCCTTTACCTGGGCGTACCTGGGCACCCCTGGGCACACCTGGGCACACCTGTTCCTCACCTGGGCGCACCTGGGCACACCTGGACATACCAGGGCACACCTGGGCACACTTGGGCTCACCTTCCCCCTTTACCTGGGCGCACCTGGGCACCCCTGGGCACACCTGGACATACCTGTTCCTCACCTGGGCACCCCTGGGCACCCCTGGGCACACCTGGGCACCCCTGGGCACCCCTGGGCACACCTGCCCCCTAACCTGGGCACACCTGGGCATACCTGTCCCTCACCTGGGTACACCTGGGTACACCTGGGCACCCCTGGGCACCACGTGCCCGCCCTGAGCGCACGGTGCCCGCAGGCTGTGGCGCGTGGCCGGGGGGCTGCTGATCCTGCTGGTGTGCGGCACCAACCTGTACTTCGTGCTGGCACCCCTGGGCACACGTGGGCACACTTGGGCTCACCTTCCCCCTTTACCTGGGCGTACCTGGGCACACCTTCCCCCTTTACCTGGGCACACCTGGGCACACCTGGGCGCCCCTGGGCATACCTGGGCACACCTGCCCCCTAACCTGGGCACACCTGGGCTCACCTTCCCCCTTTACCTGGGTGCACCTGGGCACACCTGGGCACACCTGGACATACCTGTTCCTCACCTGGGCACACCTGGGCGCCCCTGGGCACACCTGGGTACACCTGCCCCCTAACCTGGGCACACCTGGGTACAACCCTCCCCTCACCTGGGCACACCTGGGCACGCCTGGGCACACCTGGGCACACCTGGGCACACCTGGGCTCACCTTCCCCCTTTACCTGGGCGCCCCTGGGCACACCTGGGCACACCTGGACATACCTGTTCCTCACCTGGGCACCCCTGGGCACCCCTGGGCACACCTGGGCACACCTTCCCCCTTTACCTGGGCACACCTGGGCACCCCTGGGCACACCTGGACATACCTGTTCCTCACCTGGGCACCCCTGGGAACACCTGGGCACCCCTGGGCACCCCTGGACATACCTGCACCTCACCTGAGCACACCTGGGCACCCCTGGGCACACCTGGACATACCTGCACCTCACCTGAGCACACCTGGGCACCCCTGGGCACACCTGGACATACCTGTGCCTCACCTGGCCGCACCTGGGCACACCTTCCTCGCACCTGGGCATACCTGGGCACACCTGCCCCCTAACCTGGGCACACCTGGACATACCTGTTCCTCACCTGGGCACACCTGGGCGCCCCTGGGCACACCTGGGTACACCTGCCCCCTAACCTGGGCACACCTGGGTACAACCCTCCCCTCACCTGGGCACACCTGGGTACACCTGGGTACACCTGTTCCCCCCGTGCCCGCCCTGAGCGCGCGGTGCCCGCAGGCTGTGGCGCGTGGCCGGGGGGCTGCTGATCCTGCTCATCTGTGGCATCAACCTGTACTTCGTGCTGGCACCCCTGGGCACACCTGGGCACCCCTGGGCACCCCTGGGCACACCTGGGCACACCTGGGCATACCTTCCCCCTTTACCTGGGTGCACCTGGGCACACCTGGGCACACCTGGGCACACCTGTCCCTCACCTGGGTACACCTGGGTACACCCGGGCACACCTGGGCACCCCATGCCCGCCCTGATCGCGCGGTGCCCGCAGGCTGTGGCGCGTGGCCGGGGGGCTGCTGATCCTGCTGGTGTGTGGCATCAACCTGTACTTCGTGCTGGCATTCGTGCTGGCGCTGCGCAGCCTGGCGCTCTACATCGGTGCCGCCCTGCTCGGAGCCCTCTACCTGGCATTCGTGGCCTACCTGGTGAGTCAACACCTGGGCACAGATGGGCACAGATGGGGACACATGGGTAACACCTGGGCACACCTGGGCATACCTGGGGACAACCTGGGCACCGCTGGGCACAGCTGGGGACACATGGGGACAGCTGGGTAACACCTGGGGACAACCTGGGCATGCCTGGGCACAACCTGGGGACAACCTGGGGACAGCCTGGGGACAGCCTGGGGACAGCCTGGGGACAACCTGAGGACAATCTGGGGACAATCTGGGGACAATCTGGGGACAGCCTGGGGACAACCTGGGCACCACTTGGGCACCACGTGGGGACAGCCTGGGGACAGCCTGGGGACAACCTGGGGACAGCCTGGGGACAACCTGGGGACAGCCTGGGCACCACTTGGGCACCACCTGGGCACAGCTGGGGACAGCCTGGGGACAACCTGGGCACAGCCTGGGCAACACCCAGGCACCACTTGGGCACCACGTGGGCACAACCTGGGCACACCTGGGGACAACCTGGGCACACCTGGGCACAACCTGGGCACAGCTGGGGACAGCCTGGGGACAACCTGGGACAGCCTGGGCAACACCTGGGCACATCTGGGGACAGCCTGGGCACATCTGGGGACAGCCTGGGCACAGCTGGGGACAGCGTGGGCACAACCTGGGGACAGACTGGGGACAACCTGGGGACAGTCTGGGGGCACACGTGGGGACAGCCTGGGCATACCTGGGCATACCTGGGGACAACCTGGGGACAGCTGGGGACAGCCTGGGCACAGCCTGGGGACAACCCGGGCAACACCTGGGGACAATGGGGACAACCTGGGGACACCTGGGTGCCACTTGGGCACACCTGGGCAACACCTGGGGACAAGCTGGGGACAGCCTGGGGACAAGCTGGGGACAACCTGGGCACAACCTGGGCACAGCCTGGGCACAGCTGGGGACAGCCTGGGGACAACCTGGGGACAGCCTGGGGCAACCTGGGCACAGCTGGGGACAGCTGGGGACAGCCTGGGGACACCTGGGCATCCCTGGGCACACCTGGGCACAGCTGGGGACAACGTGGGGACAGTCTGGGCACAACCTGGGCACAACCTGGGCACCACGTGGGCACAGCTGGGGACAGTGTGGGGACAGCTGGGGACAGTCTGGGGACAACCTGGGGACAGCCTGGGCACACCTGGGTGCCACCTGGGGACAGCCTGGGCACAACCTGGGGACAACCTTGGGACAACCTGGGGACAGACTGGGGACAGCCTGGGCATCCCTGGGCACACCTGGGGACAACCTGGGCACACCTGGGTGCCACCTGGGGACAGCCTGGGGGCAACCTGGGCAACACCTGGGCACACCTGGGCACACCTGGGCACAGCTGGGGACAGCCTGGGGACAACCTGGGGACAGCCTGGGTAACACCTGGGGGCACAAGTGGGGACAGCCTGGGCATCCCCTGAGCACCACCTGGGCACCTCCTGCTGGGAGCTGCCAGGCACAGCTGGAGCAGCAAAGAGAAGTAAAGAGAGAGGTAAAGAGGATGAGAGAGCGAGGTTCCCGTTGTAAATCTTCTTCTGGTTGTGGAATTTGGGGTTCACTGCAAAGGGCCAAGTGCAGGGAGCTGCTGGGAGCTGCCAGGCACAGCTGGAGCAGCAAAGAGAGGAGAGGGGGAGAGAGAGAGAAGGCAAGAGCGTGGTAAAGAGATGAGAGAGTGAGGAAGAGTAAAGGGAGTAAAGAGAGAGTAAAAGAGGATGAGGTTCCCATTCCAATACAATAAATCTTCTGGTGGTGGAATTTGGGGTTCATTGCAAAGTGTCTGAGTGCAGGGAGCTGCTGGGAGCTGCCAGGAACAGCTGGAGCAGCACTGAGAGCAGAGAGAGGTAGAGAGGATGAGAGGGTGAGAGAGAGTAAAAGAGAGGATCAGAGAGTGAGGTTCCCGTTCCAATACAATAAATCATCTTCTGGTCACAGAATTTGGGGTTCATTGCAAAGGGCCAAGTGCAGGGAGCTGCCAGGAACAGCTCAGAGCAGCAAAGAGAAGTAAAGAGAGAGGTAAAGAGGATGAAAGAGAGAGTAAGAGCTAAAAGAGCAAAGTTCCCGTTCCAATCCAATAAATCTGTGTTGAATATTCTGATTCTCACTGACCAACCCAGTACAAGATACAAACCCTACAGCATTTCCATACAGCCTGTAAGAATCACTACATCACCATCCTGTGCTGCATTTTAAACCCTAAAAACTCCTCTTTGGAGTGGTTTTACACCCTAAAATCTCCTTTTTGGAGTGGTTTTAAACCCTAAAATCTGCTCTTTGGAGTGGTTTTAAACCCCAAAAACTCCTCTTTGGACCCTTCTGCTAAGCCTAAAACCCACTCTTTGGAATCCCTAAAATCTCCTCTTTGGACCCTGTGTCTGTCTGTGTGTCTGTCTGTCTGTGTGTCTGTCTGTCCGTGATCCCCCCCCCAGCTCACCCACACTCGCTTTCATTCCAATCCCGCTCACAGTTTCCATGTCCTCACAATCTTTTGCCTTATCAGACAATCCCGTTGATAAGGCTTTCCTGATTGATGGCCCTGGCCCTGCTGTCCCTGATTGTCCCTGATTGTCCCCTCCCGTCCCTGATTGTCCCCTGCTGTCCCCTCCTGTCCCCTCCTGTTCCCTCTGTCCCTCCTGTCCCCTCCTGTCCCTGTTGTCCCGTCCTGTCCCCTCCTGTCCCCTCCTGTCCCCTCCCGTCCCTGATTGTCCCCTCCTGTCCCCGGCTGTCCCTCCTGTCCCTGTTGTCCCTTCCTGTCCCCTCCTGTCCCTCCCATCCCTGATTGTCCCCTGTGTCCCCGCAGAGCTGGCTGTGCCTGGTGGCCCTGACTGTCCCCTCCTGTCCCCTCCTGTCCCCTCCTGTCCCCTCCTGTCCTTGATTGTCCCCTCCCATCCCTGACTGTCCCCTCCTGTCCCCTCCTGTCCCCGGCTGTCCCTCCCGTCCCTGATTGTCCCCTGCTGTCCCCTCCTGTCCTTGATTGTCCCTTCCTGTCCTTGACTGTCCCCTCCTGTCCCTGCTGTCCCCTCCTGTCCTTGATTGTCCCCTCCCGTCCCTGACTGTCCCCTGTGTCCCCGCAGAGCTGGCTGTCCCCGCTGTCCCCGATTGTCCCTGACTGTCCCCTCTGTCCCCTGACTGTCCCTGTGTCCCCGCAGAGCTGGCTGTGCCTGGTGGCCCTGACTGTCCCCTCCTGTCCCTCCCGTCCCTGACTGTCCCCTGTGTCCCCGCAGAGCTGGCTGTGCCTGGTGGCCCTGATTGTCCCCGATTGTCCCTGACTGTCCCTGACTGTCCCCTCTGTCCCTGCTGTCCCTGCTGTCCCCGATTGTCCCTGACTGTCCCCTCTGTCCCTGTGTCCCCGCAGAGCTGGTTGTGCCTGGTGGCCCCGATTGTCCCCTGTGTCCCCTCCTGTCCCTGACTGTCCCTGTGTCCCCGCAGAGCTGGCTGTCCCCGCTGTCCCCGATTGTCCCCTGACTGTCCCCTGTGTCCCCTCCTGTCCCCTGACTGTCCCCACTGTCCCCGCAGAGCTGGCTGTCCCTGCTGTCCCCGATTGTCCCTGACTGTCCCCTCTGTCCCTGTGTCCCCGCAGAGCTGGCTGTGCCTGGTGGCCCTGACTGTCCCCTGTGTCCCCTGTGTCCCCTCCTGTCCCTGTGTCCCCTGTGTCCCCTCCTGTCCCTGCTGTCCCCTCCTGTCCCTGACTGTCCCCTGTGTCCCCTGTGTCCCCTGCTGTCCCTCATTGTCCCCTCTGTCCCCTGTGTCCCCGCAGAGCTGGCTGCCCCTGCTGTCCCCTCCTGTCCTCTCCTGTCCCCTCTGTCCCTCCTGTCCCTGCTGTCCCCTGACTGTCCCCTCTGTCCCCTGTGTCCCCGCAGAGCTGGCTGTGCCTGGTGGCCCCGATTGTCCCCGATTGTCCCTGACTGTCCCCGATTGTCCCTGATTGTCCCCTCTGTCCCCTCCTGTCCCCGCAGAGCTGGCTGTGCCTGGTGTCCCCGATTGTCCCCAATTGTCCCCTGACTGTCCCTGTGTCCCCGCAGAGCTGGCTGTGCCTGGTGGCCCCGATTGTCCCCGATTGTCCCCGATTGTCCCCTCTGTCCCCTGATTGTCCCCTGTGTCCCCGCAGAGCTGGCTGTGCCTGGTGGCCCTGGGCGCCTCGTTCCTGGCCTGCGGCCGCACGGTAAGCGTCACCCGGACCCTGCACCCGGAGCCGTCGCCCTCCCACCCCCCCAAGTAGCCAAAGCCGGGGGGGCCGGGACCCCCAGAGCCACCCTGGGGACACGGACGGCGCCGCTTGGGGACATTGGGGACATCGGGGACATCGGGGACACGGCCGGGAGCGCACGGAGCACGCGGAGCCCGCGGGGCAGGACTGGAGCCCCAAACGCACCTGGGGGGGACAGGAGTGACCTGGGGGGGACAGGAGTGACCTGGGTCACACCTGGGGGGGACAGGAGTGACCTGGGGGGGACAGGAGTGACCTGAGCCACACCTGGGGGGACAGGAGTGACCTGGGTCACACCTGGGGGGGACAGGACACACCTGGGTCACACCTGGGGGGGACAGGACACACCTGAGTCACACCTGGGGGGGACAGGAGTGACCTGAGCCACACCTGGGGGGGACAGGACACACCTGGGGGGGACAGGAGCGACCTGAGCCACACCTGGGGGGGACAGGAGTGACCTGGGTCACACCTGGGGGGGACAGGAGTGACCTGGGTCACGCCTGGGGGGGACAGGAGCGACCTGAGCCACACCTGGGGGGGACAGGAGTGACCTGGGGGGGACAGGAGTGACCTGGGGGGGACAGGAGTGACCTGGATCACACCTGGGGGGGACAGGAGTGACCTGGGGGGGACAGGAGTGACCTGGTCACACCTGGGGGGGACAGGAGTGACCTGAGCCACACCTGGGGGGGACAGGACACACCTGGGTGGGGGTCACACCTTGGGGGTGACACAGGAGCAACCTGAGCCCCCCCAGATGGGAGTCACACCTGGGGGTGACACAGCTGGGTGGGGGTCACACCTTGAGGGGGTGACACAGGGACAACCTGGGTCACACCTGGGTGGGAGTCACACCTTGGGGGTGACACAGGAGCAGCCTGAGCCCCCCCAGATGGGAGTCACACCCTGGGGGTGACACACCTGGAGGTGACACATTTGGGGGTGACCCAGGAGCAGCCTGAGCCCCCCTAGATGGGGGTCACACCTGGGGGGTGACACACCTGGGTGGGAGTCACACCTGGGGGTGACACATTTGGGGGTGACACAAGGACAACCTGGCTCACACCTGGGTGGGAGTCACACCTGGGTGGGAGTCACACCTGGAGGTGACACATTTGGGGGTGACCCAGGGACAACCTGAGCCCCCCCAGATGGGAGTCACACCTGGGGTGACACAGCTGGGTGGGAGTCACACCTGGGGGTGACATACCTGGGGGTGACACACCTGGGGTGACACAGGGACAACCTGGGTCACACCTGGATGGGAGTCACACCTGGGTGACACATCTGGAGGTGACCCAGGGACAACCTGGCTCACACCTGGGTGGGAGTCACACCTGGGGGTCACACCTGGAGGTGACACATTTGGGGGTGACCCAGGGACAACCTGAGCCCCCCCGTTCTCCCTGCACCCCAAATCCCCTCGCAGAGCCCCTGCCCCCCCCCAGCACAGCCCTGCACTGAATGAGCTGAAACAGCCCCAAAATCCCCCCCGGGTGGCATCGGGGACGCTGCTGGCACTGGGCACCGCCGGGGTGGCACCGCTGGGGTGGCACTGCTGGGGTGGCACTGCTGGGGTGGCACCGCTGGGGTGGCACCGCTGGGGTGGCACCGCCGGGGTGGCACCGCCGGGGTGGCACCGCCGGGGCTGCCCCGGGCCGGGCAGAGCTGGGACTGCTGGAAAACCCAGCGTTAATTATGGTGTTAATTAATTGTGGTATTGCTGCTGACCTTAAAACACTGCCCATTGTCATGAGCGTGGGAAAACGGAAAGCTAATTAATTAATTAATTAATTAACTATTTAATTAATTAATTCTGGTATCGCTGCTGATCTTAAAACACTTCCCGTTGTCATGAGCATGGGAAAGCTGAGCATTAATTATTTTATTAATTAATTCTGTTATCACTACTGGCTTTTGAAACACTTCCCATCGCCATGAGCATGAGAAAACCGAAAACTAATTAATTCATGAAATAATTGTTTATTTAATGAATTGATTCTGCTATCACTACTGGCTTTTAAAACACTTCCCACTGCCATGAGCATGGGAAAACTGAAAACTAATTAATTAATTAATTAATTAGTTCTGTTATCACTACTGACTTTAAAACACTTCCCATTGCCATGAGCATGGGAAAACTGAAAACTGATTAATTAGTTAATTAATTGATTCTGGTACCACTGCTGGCTTTTAAAACTTCCCATTGTCATGAGCATGGGAAAACTGAAAACAATTAAATTAATTAATTTAATTAATTAGTTCTGTTCTCACTACTGACTTTAAAACACTTCCCATTGCCATGAGCATGGGGAAGCTGAGCATTAATTAATTAATGAATTCTATTATCACTACTGACTTTTAAAACACTTCCCATTGCCATGAGGATGGGAAAACAGAAAACAAATTAATTAATTAATTAAATTAATTAATTTTGTTATCACTACTGACTTTAAAACATTTCCCATTGCCATGAGCATGGGAAAGCTGAGCATTAATTAATTAATGAATTCTATTATCACTACTGGTTTTAAAACACTTCCCATTGTCATGAGCATGGGAAAACTGAAAACTAATTAATTAATTAATTAGTTCTGTTATCACTACTGACTTTAAAACACTTCCCACTGCCATGAGGATGGAAAAACTGAAAACTAATTAATTAATTAATTAGTTCTGTTATCACTACTGACTTTAAAACACTTCCCATTGCCATGAGGATGGGGAAGCTGAGCATTAATTATTTTATTAATTAATTCCGGTATCACTACTGACTTTTAAAACACTTCCCATTGCCATGAGCATGGGAAAGCTGAGCATTAATTAATTTATTAATTAATTCCGTTATCACTACTGACTTTTAAAACCCTTCCCATTGCCATGAGCACGGGGAAGCTGAGCATTAATTAATTAATGAATTCTATCATCACTACTGACTTTTAGTTGGCCCCGTGGGGGATTTTGGGGGTTATTGATGAATTTTTGACTCGAATTCTCTGTGATCCATGGAAATCCTCTCGGAGCTCTCACAAATGGCTCCGGGGGCTTTTCCAGAGGTTCCTTTGCTGCTCCCGCCTGAATTCCCTCCCCTCGTCCCCTTTCCGTGGCTTTGGGAAGGAGCTCGGGGTGGGATGGAGGGACCAGGGCACCCCTGGGATCCCATCCCGGCTCCTGGGGAGGATTTGGAATTCTGAATTATGGAAATGGAGCGTGGGGAGCTCGGGTTTGGGTTCTGGAGGGGAAATTCCCTTTGCTGGAGCTGCAGCAGAGCTCGGGGGGTTCGGATCCCAACGTGCTGCAGGATGGGGGGAAAAACCCTCCTGGGGCTGGGACGGGGGGCTCCAGCCTGGTCCCAATCACAAATAAACCCACAGTTCACAAATAAACCCACAATTCCCAAAAAACCCACAATTCCCAAATAAACCCACAATTCCCAAAAACCATAATTGTGTTCCAATCCCAATAAACCCACAGGGTTCCAATCCCAAATAATCTCAGAGGGTCCCAGTCCCAAATAAACCCACAATTCCCAAATAAACCCACAATTCCCAAATAAACCCACAATTCCCAAAAAAACACAGTTGGGTTCCAATCCCAATAAACCCACAATTCCCAAAAAACCCCACAATTCCCAAAAAAAAACCCACAATTGTGTTCCAATCCCAATAAACCCACAGGGTTCAATCCCAAATAAACCCACAATTCCCAAAAAAAACCACAGTTTGGTTTCAATCCCAAATAAACCCACAGGGTTCCAATCCCAATAAACCCACAATTCCCAATAAACCCACAAGGTTCCAGTCCCAAATAAACCCAGAGGGTTCCAATCCCAAATAAACCCAGAGGGTCCCAATCCCAAATAAACCCACAATTCCCAAAAAAACCCACAATTGGGTTCCAATCCCAAATAAACCCACAATTCCTAAAAAACCACAATTGGGTTCCAATCCCAATAAACCCACAGGGTCACAATGCCAAATAAACCCAGAGGGTTCAATCCCAATAAACGCAGAGGGTTCCAATCCCAAATAAACCCACAATTCCCAAAAAACCCCACAATTGGGTCCCAATCCCAAATAAACCCAGAGGATTCAATCCCAATAAACCCACAGGGTTCTAACCCCTATAAACTCAGAGGGTTCAATCCCAAATAAACCCAGAGGGTTCCAATCCCAATAAATCCACAATTCCCAAAAAACCACAATTGGGATCCAATCCCAATAAACCCAGAGGTTTCCAATCCCAAATAAACCCAGAGGGTTCCAATCCCAATAAACCCATAATTCCCAAAAAACCCACAATTGGGTTCCAATCCCAAATAAACCCACAATTCCCAAAAAAACCCCACAATTGGGTTCCAATCCCAATAAACCCAGAGGGTCCCAATCCCAAATAAACTCAGAGGGTTCCAATCCCAAATAAACCCACAATTCCCAAAAAACCACAATTGGGTCCCGATCCCAATAAACCCAGAGGATCCAATCCCAATAATCCCACAGGGTTCAATCCCAATAAACCCACAATTCCCAAAAAACCACAATTGGGTCCCAATCCCAAATAAACCCAGAGGGTTCCAATCCCAAATAAACCCAGTCCTGTTTTATTTGGGATTCCTGGCTCCATCCCAGTCCTGCTTTATTTGGGATTCCTGGCTCCATCCCAATCCTGTTTTTTTTGGGATTCCTGAGTCCATTTCTGTTTTATTTGGGATTCCTGGCTCCATCCTTGGATTATTTGGGGTTCCTGAGTCCATTTCTGTTTTATTTGGGATTCCTGGCTCCATCCCTGGTTTATTTGGGATTCCTGAGTCCATTCTTTCATTATTTGGGATTCCTGAGTCCATCCCTGGTTTATTTGGGATTCCTGAGTCCATTTCTGGTTTTTTTTTGGGATTCCTGAGTCCATTCTTAGATTATTTGGGATTCCTGGCTCCATCCTAATCCTGTTTTGTTTGGGATTCCTGAGTCCATCCTTGGATTATTTGGGATTCCTGAGTCCATTTCTGTTTTATTTGGGATTCCTGACTCCATCCCTGTTTTGTTTGGGATTCCTGAGTCCATCCTTGGATTATTTGGGATTCCTGAGTCCATTTCTGTTTTATTTGGGATTCCTGGCTCCATCCCAGTCCCATTTTATTTGGGATTCCTGGCTCCATCCCAATCCTGTTTTGTTTGGGATTCCTGGCTCCATCCCTGGATTATTTGGGATTCCTGAGTCCATCCCTGCTTTATTTGGGATTCCTGGGTCCATTTCTGTTTTATTTGGGATTCCTGAGTCCATTCTTTGATTATTTGGGATTCCTGGCTCCATCCCTGTTTTATTTGGGATTCCTGGGTCCATTTCTGTTTTATTTGGGGTTCCTGAGTCCATCCTTGGATTATTTGGGGTTCCTGGCTCCATCCCAGTCCTGGTTTATTTGGGATCCCTGAGTCCATTTCTGCTTTATTTGGGGTTCCTGGCTCCATCCCTGGATTATTTGGGATTCCTGAGTCCATTTCTGGTTTTTTGGGATTCCTGAGTCCATCCCTGGATTATTTGGGATTCCTGGCTCCATCCCTGGATTATTTGGGATTCCTGAGTCCATTTCTGTTTTATTTGGGATTCCTGGCTCCATCCCTGGATTATTTGGGATTCCTGAGTCCATTTCTGTTTTATTTGGGTTTCCTGGCTCCATCCCAATCCTGTTTTATTTGGGATTCCTGAGTCCATCCCTGGATTATTTGGGATTCCTGGCTCCATCCCTGGATTATTTGGGATTCCTGGCTCCATCCCTGTTTTATTTGGGATTCCTGAGTCCATTTCTGTTTTATTTGGGATTCCTGAGTCCATCCCTGGATTATTTGGGATTCCTGGCTCCATCTCTGTTTTATTTGGGATTCCTGAGTCCATCCCTGGATTATTTGGGATTCCCGAGTCCATTTCTGTTTTATTTGGGATTCCTGGCTCCATCCCTGCTTTATTTGGGGTTCCTGAGTCCATCCCTGGATTATTTGGGGTTTTTTGGGGCTCCATCCCTGGTTTCTTTGGGACAGTAACCTGGATCCATCCCTCCCTGACATTTCCCTGCTCTCCCAGTTCCAGGCCGGGAATTCTCTGTGAAATAAAAATCCCTGCGGTGTCAGCTCTGGGGAACGTTTGGGATCTGATTTGGGATCTGGTTTGGGACCTGATTTCAGATCTGGTTTGGGATCTGGTGGGGTTTTATCCATCCCCACCAGCCCTGGAGAATGTTTGGGATCTGCTTTGGGATCTGGTGGGGTTTCATCCACCCTCACCAGCCTTGGGATCTGATTTGGGATCTGATTTAGGATCTGCTGGGGTTGTATCCATCCCCACCAGCTCTGGGGAATATTTGGGATCCAGTTTGGGATCTGCTTTGGGATCTGCTGGGGTTTTATCCATCCCCACAGGCTCTGGGGAACATTTGGGATCTGGTTTAGGATCTGGTTTGGGATCTGGTTGGGTTTTATCCACCCTCACCAGCTCTGGGGGATATTTGGGATCTGGTTTAGGATCTGTTGGGTCTTTTTCCATTCCCACCAGCTCTGGGATCTGGTTTAGGATCTGGTGGGGCTTTATCCACCCTCACCAGCCCTGGGGAATATTTGGGATCTGGTTTGGGATCTGGTTGGGTTTTATCGACCCTCACCAGTTCTGGGGAATGTTTGGGATCTGCGTTGGGATCTGCTTTGGGATCTGCTTTGGGATCTGCTGGGGTTGTATCCATCCCCAGCAGCCCTGGGGAATATTTGGGATCTGATTTGGGATCTGGTTGGGTTTTACCCATCCCCACCAGCCCTGGGATCTGGTTTGGGATCTGATTTGGGATCTGCTGGGGTTGTATCCATCCCCACAGACTCTGGGGAATGTTTAGGATCTGTTTGGGATCTGATTTGGGATCTGATTTGGGATCTGGTGGGGTTTTATCCACCCTCACCAGTTCTGGGGAATATTTGGGATCTGGTTTAGGATCTGCTGGGGTTGTATCCATCCCCACAGGCTCTGGGGAATATTTGGGATCTGCTTTGGGATCTGGTTTGGGATCTGCTGGGGTTGTATCCATCCCCACAGGCTCTGGGGAACGTTTGGGATCTGGTTTGGGACCTGATTTCGGATCTGGTGGGGCTTTATCCACCCTCACCAGCCCTGGGGAGTATTTGGAATCTGTTTAGGATCTGATTTGGGATCTGTTTGGGATCTGCTTTGGGACCTGCTGGGTTTCCCATCCCCACCAGCCCTGGCTCATGCCCTGTGGTGCCCGGGGCTGAAGGTGCCAACGCTCAGCAGCAAAACCCCCCTTGAATCTGGGCCAGGATCAGATCCCCCCTGCCCTGCCCACCAGGATTCCCATTTTTCCTGATTATTCCCATTTTCCCCAGGATTCCCATTTCCCCCAGGATTCCCATTTTCCCATTGTTACCCCAGCGGGATTTAACCCTTCCCTGACCATTTGAGGGGTTCATCGCATCCCCACTCCACGAGCTCTGGGATGGATTTGGGATTTGGAATTCTGCTGGATCCCCCCTGAACTGGGAATTCTGCCTTGGGAGCTCTCAGTGGATCCTCCCCAAATTTGGGATTTTCCCCTTTGCTTGTACAAACCCCATTAAAACCTGGAGATTTTCCCAACTCGGCTTCCTGGGTCATTTTTTGGGGGGCTGGTGCTGGGACGGAGCCTCCCCAACTTTGGGGTTTGGTTTTCCCTTTTTCCCCACCTGGGAAGGAAACTCGAGGTCATTTTAGTGCCGACTCAAAATCAAAGTGGGGTTTAAATCAATAAAAGTGGGTTTTAAATAAATAAAAGTGGGTTTTAAATGAATAAAAGTGGGTTTTAAATGAATCAAAGTGGATTTTAAAGAAATCAAAGTGGGTTTTAAATAGATAAAAGTGGGTTTTAAATAGATAAAAGTGGGTTTTAAATGAATCAAAGTGGGTTTAAAATAAATCAAAGTGGGTTTTAAATAAGTAAAAGTGGGTTTTAAAGGAATCAAAGTGGGTTTTAAATAGATAAAAGTGGGTTTTAAATGAATCAAAGTGGGTTTTAAATAGATAAAAGTGGGTTTTAAATAGATAAAAGTGGGTTTTAAATAAATCAAAGTGGGTTTTAAATAGATAAAAGTGGGTTTTAAATGAATAAAAGTGGGTTTTAAATAGATAAAAGAGGGTTTTAAATAAATCAAAGTGGGTTTTAAATAGATAAAAGTGGGTTTTAAATGAATAAAAGTGGGTTTTAAATAGATAAAAGAGCCGTGAATCCGCCTGCAAAAAACACAGGGAACGCAGAAAAGAGGGGAAAAAAAATAAAATAAGAAAATTCAGGGTGGATCAGAACCCCTGGGATTGGCTCAGGGCTCCCGACCCCCCTTCCCATGGGAATTCCTCCTTCCCAGAGCCACCAAAAACCCCAAAATTCACCTTTTTTCCTGCTTTTCCCCCATTTTTTCCTGCTTTTCCCCCATTTTTTCCTGCTTTTTCCCCATTTTTCCTGCTTTTTTCCCCATTTTTTCCTGCTTTTTTCCCCATTTTTTCCTGCTTTTTCCCCATTTTTCGCTGCTTTTTCCTCATTTTTTGCTGCTTTTTCCCCATTTTTTGCTGCTTTTCCCCCATTTTTTTCCTGCTTTTCCCCATTTTTTGCTGCTTTTTCCCCATTTTTTGCTGCTTTTCCCCCATTTTTTTCCTGCTTTTCCCCCATTTTTTGCTGCTTTTTCCCCTTTTTTTGCCACCTTTTCCCCATTTTTTGCCACTTTTTCCCCATTTTTTGCTGCTTTTTTCCCCTTTTTTCCTGCTTTTTCCCCATTTTTTGCCACTTTTTGCCCCATTTTTTTGCCGCTTTTCCCCCATTTTTCGCTGCTTTTTCCCCTTTTTTTTTTTTGCTGCTTTTTTCCCCCTTTTTTCCTGCTTTTCCCCATTTTTCGCTGCTTTTTCCCCATTTTTTGCTGCTTTTTTCCCCATTTTTCGCTGCTTTTCCCCCATTTTTTCCTGCTCTTTCCCCTTTTTTTGCCACTTTTTCCACATTTTTTGCTGCTTTTTCCCCATTTTTCGCTGCTTTTTTCCCATTTTTTGCTGCTTTTTCCCCATTTTTTCCTGCTTTTTCCCCTTTTTTTCCTGCTTTTTCCCCATTTTTCGCCACTTTTTCCCCATTTTTCGCCACTTTTTCCCCATTTTTTGCCACTTTTTGCCCATTTTTTGCCACTTTTTGCCCATTTTTCGCTGTTTTTTCCCCATTTTTTGCCACTTTTTGCCCATTTTTCGCTGTTTTTTCCCCATTTTTTGCCACTTTTTCCCCGTTTTTTGCTGCTTTTGCCACTGCAGAGCTCAGCCCGGTTCAGCGCCATCCCGAGGGGTTCCTTGCGCTAATTAAGGCTCGGAGTTAATTAAGCCGGCTCGGTTAATTGGGAGCGCAGGGGGAGGATCTGCGCGAGATCTGCCCCAATTAACAGCTCCCAATTAGCGCCGCTCGCTGCTAATTAATGGGCCTGGTTAAACTGGGCTTGGTTAAACTGGGCCTGGTTAAACTGGGCCTGGTTAAACTGGGCTTGGTTAAACTGGGCCTGGTTAAACTGGGCTTGGTTAAACTGGGCTTGGTTAAACTGGGCCTGGTTAAACTGGGCTTGGTTAAACTGGGCTTGGTTAAACTTGGCCTGGTTAAACTGGGCCTGGTTAGACTGGGCTTGGTTAAACTGGGCCTGGTTAAACTGGGCCTGGTTAAACTGGGTCTGGTTAGACTGGGCCTGGTTAAACTTGGCCTGGTTAAACTGGGCCTGGTTAAACTTGGCCTTCCCCAATTAAACCCCGGCATTAATTATCGCCTTCCCCAATTAAACCCCGGCATTAATTATCGCCTTCCCCAATTAAACCCCTTCATTAATTATCGCCTTCCCCAGTTAAACCCCTCATTAATTGTCGCCTTCCCCAATTAAACCCCGGCACTAATTATCGCCTTCCCCAATTAAACCCCGGCATAAATTATTGCCTTCCCCAATTAACCCCCGGCATTAATTGTCGCCTTCCCCAATTAAACCCCTCATTAATTATCGCCTTCCCCAATTAAACCCCGGCATTAATTATCGCCTTCCCCAATTAAACCCTTCATTAATTGTCACCTTCCCCAATTAAACCCCTTCATTAATTATCGCCTTCCCCAATTAAACCCCGGCATTAATTATCGCCTTCCCCAATTAAACCCCTCATTAATTGTCGCCTTCCCCAATTAAACCCCTTCATTAATTGTTACTTTCCCCAATTAAACCCCGGCATTAATTGTTACTTTCCCCAATTAAACCCCGGCATTAATTGTTACTTTCCCCAATTAAACCCCTTCATTAATTATCGCCTTCCCCAATTAATTAACCCCCTCATTAATTGTCGCCTTCCCCCCCCAGGGCCGCCCGCCCTTCGCCGCCCGCCCCGAGCTTTTCCTCCTCGGCCACGTCGGTTCCGACCCCTCCGTGCCCAGGTGACCCCGGAGCCCCCCAGGACCCCCCGGGACCCCCCGGTGTGGGGAACGGACCCCCGGGACCCCCCGGGACCCCCCCGAGTCCCCCCCCGGGCGGGCGGGAGCGGAGCGGGGACAGCGGGACCGGGAGGAGCCGCCCGAGCCTGGGGACACTGAGACCAGCCTTGGGGACACCCAGAGCAGCTTTGGGGACACCAAGGGCAATCTTGGGGACACCTGAGCCAGCCCTGGGGACACTCAGGCCACCCCTGGGGACACCCGGGACAGCCTTGGGGACAGCCAGGCCAGGCTTTGGGACACTCAGGCCACCCCTGGGGACACCTGGGGCACTCCTGGGGACACCCAGAGCAGCCTTGGGGACACCGGGCCAGTCTTAGGGACACCTGAGCCAGCCCTGGGGACAGCCAGGCCAACCTTGGGGACACTCAGGCCACCCGTGGGGACACCCAGAGCAGCTTTGGGGACACCCAGGGCAGCCCTGGGGACAATCAGGGCAATCCTGGGGACACCCGGGACAGCTTTGGGGACACCTGGGACAGCCTTGGGGACACCTGGGACAGCCTTGGGGACACCCAGAGCAGCCTCGGGGACACCCAGGGCAATCCTGGGGACACCTGGACAGCTTTGGGGACACCCAGACCAGCTTTGGGGACAACGGGGCAATCCTGGGGACAGCCAGAGCAGCCTTGGGGACACCTGGGGCAGCCTTGGGGACACCTGAGCCAGACCTGGGTGCACTGGGCCAGCCTTGGGGACAACTGGGGCAGCCTTGGGGACACCCGGGCCACCCCTGGGGACACTCAGAGCACTCCTGGGGAAACCTGAGCCAGCCTTGGGGACACCTGTGACGGCCTTGGGGACACCCAGACCAGCCTTGGGGACACCGGGCCAGTCTTGGGGACACCCAGGGCACTCCTGGGGACACCCGGGACAGCCTTAGGGACAACTGGGGCAGCCTTGGGGACACCTGAGCCAGACCTGGCTACACCGGGCCAGCCTTGGGGACACCCGGGACAGCCTTAGTGACAACTGGGCCAGACCTCGGTACACCAGGCCATCCCTGGGGACACCCGGGCTGGCCTTGGGGACACCAGGGGCAATCTTGGGGACACCCGGGTCACCCCTGGGGACACCCAGGGCACCCTTGGGGACACCCAGACCAGCCCTGGGGACACCCAGGACAGCCTTGGGGACACCCGGGTCCCCCCTCCAGGTTTTCCCCATTTTCCCCCTCAGCAGCTCCGGGGGGAATTCCCAGATTTTCACTCAGGTCACTCCAGCAGGACTTTGCTCCTCGGGGTTCTTTATTCGGGAATGTTCCAGTCGGGAATTCCCAATAAAATTAATTAATTTTATTGGGAATTAATAAAAAAAAATTAAAAATTAAAATTAATTAATTCCCAAGGAAAGCCAGGACTTTGCTGGACATTCGGGAATGTTCCAGTTGGGAATTCCCAATAAAATTAAAGCCAGGCTTAATTCCCAAGAAAAGCCAGGACTTTGCTCCTGAATTTTCCTTAATTCAGGAATGTTCCAGTTGGGAATTCCCAATAAAATTAATTCATTTTATTGGGAATTAATAAAAAAAAATTCAAAATTAAAAATTAAAATTAATTAATTCCCAAGAAAAGCCAGGACTTTGCTCCTCGGGGGTTCTTCATCCCTGATTCGGGAATGTTCCAGTCGGGAATTCCCAATAAAATGAATTCATTTTATTGGGAATTAATAAAAAAAATTAAAAAATTAAAATTAATTAATTCCCAAGAAAAGCCAGGACTTTGCTCCTTGGGGGTTCTTTATCCCTGATTCGGGAATGTTCCAGTTGGGAATTCCCAATAAAATTAATTCATTTTATTGGGAATTAATTAAAAAAAATTTTAATTATAATTAATTAATTAATTCCCAAGAAAAGCCAGGACTTTGCTCCTTGGGGTTCTTTATCCCTGATTCGGGAATGTTCCAGTCGGGAATTCCCAATAAAATTAATTCATTTTATTGGGAATTAATTAAAAAAAAATTAAAAATTAATTAAAATTAATTAATTAATTCCCAAGGAAAGCCAGGACTTTGCTCCTCGGGGTTCTTTATCCCTGATTCAGGAATGTTCCAGTCGGGAATTCCCAATAAAATTAATTCATTTTATTGGGAATTAATTAAAAAAAATTAAAAATTAATTAAAATTAATTAATTAATTCCCAATAAAGCCGGGTTTAAAGCTGCCAGGCTCAGGGTTTTGGGGACGTTTCCAGCACTTCTGGGTTTTTCCAGAAATCCCAAATCTCCAAGGGCTCTGAGGGCAGCAGTTCCCAAAAAAAACCCATCGGGATTCCCGCCGGGAATTTCCTCCTCTGCGGCTTTCGGGTGTAGAAATCAAAACAAAAATATGGAGAAATAAAAATGGTTTTGGAAAGAAAAGTGGGGCTGCCCGGGAATTTCCCCTTTTCCCGGGAATTTCCCCTTTTCCCAGGAATTTCCCCTTTCCCAGGAATTTCCCCTTTTCCCGGGAATTCCGTCGGTTCCCGGGAATTTCCCCTTTTCCCAGGAATTTCCACTTTTCCCGGGAATTTCCCCTTTTCCCGGGAATTCCATCGGTTCCCGGGAATTTCCCCTTTTCCCGGGAATTTCCCATTTTCCCGGGAATTCCATCGGTTCCCGGGAATTTCCCCTTTTCCCGGGAATTTCCCCTTTTCCCGGGAATTCCGTCGGTTCCCAGGAATTTCCCCTTTTCCCGGGAATTTCCCATTTTCCCGGGAATTCCGTCGGTTCCCGGCTCCAGGGAGGGGCCGGAGCCTTTTGGGGTTTGGGGGGGACCCAAAACGGCCCCGTGCAGGAGGGGGGGCGGGACTGGGGGGATGCGGGGTTTGGGGTCACAGCACTGGGGGGTTTGGGGTTGTGACACTGGGGGATTTGGGGGGGGGGCAGCACTGGGGATTTGGGGTCACAGCACTGGGGGGTTTGGGGTCACGGTATTGGGGGGTTCTGGGATCATGGCACATGGGGGATTTGGGGTCACGGTATTGGGGATTTGGGGGGGCAGCACTGGGGGTTTGGGGTCACGGTATTTGGGGTTTGGGGTCACGGTACTGGGGATTTGGGGTCACGGTATTTGGGGATTTGGGGTCACGGTATTGGGGATTTGGGGGGGCAGCACTGGGGGATTTGGGGTCACGGTATTGGGGCTCTGGGGTCACGGTATTGGGGTTTGGGGTCACAGCCCTGGGGATTGGGGTCACGGTATTGGGGGTTTGGGGTCACGGTATTGGGGTTTGGGGTCACAGCCCTGGGGATTGGGGTCACGGTATTGGGGATTTGGGGGTCACGGTATTTGGGGATTTGGGGTCACGGTATTTGGGGATTTGGGGGTCACAGCACTGAGGGGTTTGGGGTCACAGCACATGGGGATTTGGGGTCACAGCCCTGGGGGATTTGGGGTCACGGTATTGGGGATTTAGGGTCACGGTATTGGGGTTTGGGGTCACGGTATTGGGGTTTGGGGTCACGGTATTGGGGGTCTGGGGTCACGGTATTGGGGTCACGGTATTTGGGGTTTGGGGTCACGGTATTTGGGGTTTGGGGTCACAGCACTGGGGGATTTGGGGTCACGGTATTTGGGATTTGGGTCACGGTATTGGGGATTTGGGGTCACGGTATTTGGGGATTTGGGGTCACGGTATTGGGGATTTGGGGGTGGCAGCACTGAGGGATTTGGGGTCACGGTATTGGGGATTTGGGGTCACGGTATTGGGGGTTTGGGGTCACGGTATTTGGGGTTTGGGGTCACAGCCCTGGGGATTTGGGGTCACGGCACTGGGGGATTTGGGGTCACGGTATTGGGGGTTTGGGGTCACGGTATTTGGGGATTTGGGGTCACGGTATTTGGGGATTTGGGGTCACAGCACTGAGGGGTTTGGGGTCACAGCACATGGGGATTTGGGGTCACAGCCCTGGGGGATTTGGGGTCACGGTATTGGGGATTTAGGGTCACGGTATTGGGGTTTGGGGTCACGGTATTGGGGTTTGGGGTCACGGTATTGGGGGTCTGGGGTCACGGTATTGGGGTCACGGTATTTGGGGTTTGGGGTCACGGTATTTGGGGTTTGGGGTCACAGCACTGGGGGATTTGGGGTCACGGTATTTGGGATTTGGGTCACGGTATTGGGGATTTGGGGTCACGGTATTTGGGGATTTGGGGTCACGGTATTGGGGATTTGGGGTGGCAGCACTGAGGGATTTGGGGTCACGGTATTGGGGATTTGGGGTCACGGTATTGGGGGTTTGGGGTCACGGTATTTGGGGTTTGGGGTCACAGCCCTGGGGATTTGGGGTCACGGCACTGGGGGATTTGGGGTCACGGCACTGGAGGTTTGGGGTCGTGACACTGGGGGTTTTGGGGTCGTGGCACTGGGGGATTTGGGGTCACGGTACTGGGGGTTTTGGGGGTGGTGGCACTGAAGAGTTTGGGGTTGTGACACTGGGGGATTTGGGGTTGTGACCACTGAGGGATTTGGGGTTACAGCCCTGGGGGATTTGGGGTCACAGCCCTGGGGGTTTGGGGTCACAGCCCTGGGGGATTTGGGGGGGGCAGCACTGGAGGATTTGGGGTCACGGTATTGGGGGTTTGGGGTCACAGCACTGGGGGATTTGGGGTCACGGTATTTGGGGGATTTGGGGTTGTGACACTGGGGGATTTGGGGGTCACGGTATTGGGGGTTTGGGGTCACGGTATTGGGGGATTTGGGGTCACGGTATTGGGGATTTGGGGTCACAGCCCTGGGGGATTTGGGGTCACGGTATTGGGGTTTGGGGTCACGGTATTTGGGGTTTGGGGTCACGGTATTGGAGGATTTGGGGTTGTGACACTGGGGGGTTTGGGGTCATGGTATTGGGGTTTGGGGTCACGGTATTTGGGGTTTGGGGTCACGGTATTTGGGGTTTGGGGTCACGGTATTGGGGTCACGGTATTGGGGGTTTGGGGTCACGGTATTTGGGGTTTGGGGTCACGGTATTTGGGGATTTGGGGTCACGGTATTGGGGGTTTGGGGTCACGGTATTGGGGATTTGGGGTCACGATATTGGGGTTTGGGGTCACGGTATTGGGGGTTTGGGGTCACGGTATTGGGGCTCTGGGGCCACGGTACTGGGCATTTGGGGTCACGGTATTGGGGATTTGGGGTCACGGTATTGGGGATTTGGGGTCACAGCTCTTGGTGTTTGGGGTCACAGCACAGGCAGGGTTCGGGGTTGTGACCACTGGGGGATTTGGGGTCACAGCCCTGGGGGGTTTGGGGTCACGGTATTGGGGATTTGGGGTCACAGCACTGGGGGATTTGGGGTCACGGTATTGGGGTTTGGGGTCACGGTATTGGGGGTTTGGGGTCACGGTATTTGGGGTCACGGTATTGGGGTTTGGGGTCACGGTATTGGGGTTTGGGGTCACGGTATTTGGGGTCACGGTATTGGGGTTTGGAGTCACAGCACTGGGGGATTTGGGGTCACAGCACTGGGGGTTTGAGGTTGTGACACTGGGGGATTTGGGGTCACAGCCCTGGGGATTTGGGGTCACGGTATTGGGGTTTGGGGTCACGGTATTGGGGTTTGGGGTCACGGTATTGGGGATTTGGGGTCACGGTATTGGGGTTTGGGGTCACGGTATTGGGGATTTGGGGTCACGGTATTTGGGGTTTGGGGTCACAGCCCTGGGGATTTGGGGTCACGGTATTGGGGATTTGGGGTCACGGTATTGGGGATTTGGGGTTGTGACACTGGTGGATTTGGGGTCACGGTATTGGGGGTTTGGGGTCACGGTATTGGGGGTTTGGGGTCACGGTATTGGGGATTTGGGGTCACGGTATTGGGGCTCTGGGGTCACGGTATTGGGGATTTGGGGTCACGGTATTTGGGGATTTGGGGTCACAGCACTGAGGGATTTGGGGTCACAGCCCTGGGGGATTTGGGGTCACGGTATTTGGGGTTTGGGGTCACGGTATTTGGGGTTTGGGGTCACGGCATTGGGGATTTGGGGTCACGGTATTGGGGTCTGGGGTCACGGTATTGGGGGATTTGGGGTCACAGCACTGGAGGTTTGGGGTTGTGACACTGGGGGATTTGGGGGCACGGTACTGGGGGATTTGGGGTCACAGCACTGAGGGATTTGGGGTCACAGCCCTGGGGATTTGGGGTCACAGCACTGGGGGTTTGCGGTCACAGCCCTGGGGATTTGGGGTCACAGCACTGGGGGATTTGGGGTCACAGCACATGGGGGATTTGGGGTGGCAGCACTGGGAGGTT
The DNA here is from genome assembly GCA_039654755.1 of Calcarius lapponicus. NCBI lineage: Eukaryota > Metazoa > Chordata > Aves > Passeriformes > Fringillidae > Calcarius > Calcarius lapponicus. The sequence goes on from JBBFKN010000198.1 coordinate 51,964, forward strand.
TGGGGTTGTGACCACTGGGGGTTTGGGGTGATGACACTGAGGGATTTGGGGTTGTGACACTGGGGGATTTGGGGGGGCAGCCCTCGGGGATTTGGGGTCACAGCACTGGTGGATTTGGGGTTGTGACACTGGGGGATTTGGGGTCAGGGTACTAGGGGTTTTGGGGTCACAGTACTGGGGGTTTTGGGGTGGTGGCACTGAGGAGTTTGGGGTTGTGACACTGGGGGATTTGGGGTTGTGACCACTGAGTGTTTTGGGGTCACAGCACTGGGGGATTTGGGGTCACAGCACTGGGGGATTTGGGGTTGTGACACTGGGGGGTTTGGGCTCATGGCACATGGGGCTCTGGGGTGGGGGGGGGGTCTGGTGGGTCTGGGGTGGCCCCACTGGTGGATTTGGGGGTGGCAGCACTGGGAGCTCTGGGGTGGTGGCACTGGGGAGTCTGGGGTGGCAGCACTGGGGGATTTGGGGTCATGGCACTGGGGGTTTTGGGGTGGTGGCACTGAGAGATTTGGGGTCACAGCACAGGCAGGTTTGGGGTCACAGCCCTGGGGGATTTGGGGTCGTGGCACTGAGTGTTTTGGGGTCAGGGTACTGGAGGATTTGGGGTCACAGTATTGGGGGTCACGGTATTGGGGCTCTGGGGCCGCTGTCCCCCCCCAGCCGGCTCAGCCCCGCGGCGCTGCCGGACCCGCTCGGGGGTCCCAGGGCAGGGACGGAGCCGAACTCGGCGCCATTTTGGGATCCCCTCACGAGGCTCCGCCCCCATCCCCGCCTTCGCCACGCCCACCGGTGACGTCACGCAGCAGCAGCCAATGGTGGGACAGAGGGGGTGGGTGGGGCTGCGGCTCGAGGTGCCCGGATGTTGGTGGGGGCGGGGCCTCGGCCCGACCTCGATCCAATCCCAGTCCGGTCCCAGTCAATCCCAGTATGGCTCCAGTCCAGTCCCAGTACGGCTCCAGTCCGATCCCAGTCAATCCCAGTATGGCTCCAGTCCGATCCCAGTATGGCTCCAGTCCTGTCCCAGTCCGATCCCGGTCCAGTCCCAGTCCAGTCCCAGTCCAGTCCCAGTCCAATCCCAATATGGCTCCAGTCCAGTCCCAGTCCAGTCCCAGTCCGATCCCAGTATGGCTCCAGTCCAATCCCAGTCCTGTCCCAGTCCAGTCCCAGTCCAATCCCATTACGATCCCAGTATGGCTCCAGTCCAATCCCAGTCAATCCCAGTACGGCCCCAGTCCAATCCCCGTCCGATCCCAGTACGGTTCCAGTCCAGTCCCAGTCCAGTCCCAGTATGGCTCCAGTCCAGTCCCAGTCCAATCCCAGTATGGCTCCAGTCCAGTCCCAGTCAATCCCAGTATGGCTCCAGTCAAATCCCAGTCCAATCCCAGTATGGCTCCAGTCCAGTCCTGTCCTGTCCCAGTCCACCCCCAGACCCTTCCCAGTCCGATCCCAGTCTGATCCCAGTCCGATCCCAGTATGGCTCCAGTCCGATCCCAGTCCGGTTCCAGTACGTCCCCAGTCCAATTCCAGTACGGCTCCAGTCCAGTCCCAGTCCGGTCCCAGTATGGCTCCAGTCCAATCCCAGTCCAATCCTAGTACGGCCCCAGTATGGCTCCAGTCCAATCCCAGTCCAATCCCAGTCCGGTCCCAGTATGGCTCCAGTCCAATCCCAGTACGTCCCCAGTCCAATCCCAGTATGGCTCCAGTCCAGTCCCAGTCCAATCCCAGTATGGCTCCAGTCCAATCCCAGTCCAATCCCAGTACGGCTCCAGTCCTTTCCCAGTATGGCTCCAGTCCGATCCCAGTATGGCTCCAGTCCAGTCCCAGTCCAATCCCAGTCCAGTCCCAGTATGGCCCCAGTCCAATCCCAGTCCAGTCCGAGTCCGATCCCAGTATGGCTCCAGTCCGACCCCAGTATGGCTCCAGTCCAATCCCAGTACGGCTCCAGTCCAGTCCCAGTCCAATCCCAGTATGGCTCCAGTCCGACCCCAGTATGGCTCCAGTCTGATCCCAGTCCAGTCCCAGTCCGATCCCAGTCCGATCCCAGTCCGATCCCAGTATGGCTCCAGTCCAATCCCAGTATGGCTCCAGTCCAGTCCCAGTCTGGCTCCAGTCCAGTCCCAGTCCAATCCCAGTCTGGCTCCAGTCCGATCCCAGTATGGCTCCAGTCCGATCCCAGTCCAGTCCCAGTCCAATCCCAGTCCGATCCCAGTCCGATCCCAGTATGGCTCCAGTCCAATCCCAGTCCAGTCCCAGTCCAATCCCAGTATGGTTCCAGTCCAATCCCAGTATGGCTCCAGTCCAATCCCAGTATGGCTCCAGTCCGATCCCAGTCTGGCCCCAGTCCAATCCCAGTCAGTCCCAGTCAGTCCCAGTATGGCTCCAGTCCGATCCCAGTCCAATCCCAGTCCGATCCCAGTCTGATCCCAGTATGGCTCCAGTCAATCCCAGTATGGCTCCAGTCCAGTCCCAGTCCAATCCCAGTCCAATCCCAGTCAATCCCAGTATGGCTCCAGTCCAATCCCAGTCCAATCCCAGTCCAATCCCAGTCCGATCCCAATACGGCTCCAGTCCAGTCCCAGTATGGCTCCAGTCCGATCCCAGTCCAGTCCCAGTCCGATCCCAGTCTGGCTCCAGTCCGATCCCAGTCCAATCCCAGTCTGGCTCCAGTCCAATCCCAGTATGGTTCCAGTCCTGTCCCAGTCCAGTCCCAGTATGGCTCCAGTCCGATCCCAGTCCAATCCCAGTCCGACCCCAGTATGGCTCCAGTCCGATCCCAGTCCAGTCCCAGTCCGATCCCAGTCCAATCCCAGTACGTCCCCAGTCCAGTCCCAGTATGGCTCCAGTCCAATCCCAGTCCAATCCCAGTCCAGTCCCAGTCCGATCCCAGTCAATCCCAGTGTGGCTCCAGTCTGATCCCAGTCCGATCCCAGTATGGCTCCAGTCCAATCCCAGTCCAGTCCCAGTCCAATCCCAGTCCAGTCCCAGTCCAATCCCAGTATGGCTCCAGTCCGACCCCAGTCCGATCCCAGTATGGCTCCAGTCCGATCCCAGTCCAATCCCAGTCCAATCCCAGTATGGCTCCAGTCCGACCCCAGTCCGATCCCAGTATGGCTCCAGTCCTGTCCCAGTCCAATCCCAGTCCAATCCCAGTACGGCCCCAGTCCAATCCCAGTCAATCCCAATATGGCTCCAGTCCAATCCCCGTCCAATCCCAGTATGGCTCCAGTACAGTCCTGTCCCAGTCCCAGTCCGCCCCCAGACCTTTCCCAGCCCAATCCCAGTATGGCCCCAGTCCAATCCCAGTCCGCCCCCACTCTGGTCCCAGTCCAGTCCCAGTTTGCTCCCAGTCCGCTCCCAGTCCCTCCCAGTCCCTCCCAGTCCGCCCCAGTTTCCCGCTGGCCGCTCCCAGTCCAGTTCTGTCCATTCCAGTCCCTCCCAGTCCATTCCAGTCCCTCCCAGTCCCTCCCAGTCCATTCCAGTCCCTCCCAGTCCCTCCCAGTCCCTCCCAGTCCAGTTCTGTCCATTCCAGTCCCTCCCAGTCCCTCCCAGTCCATTCCAGTCCCTCCCAGTCCCTCCCAGTCCCTCCCCAGTCCCAGTTCTGTCCCTCCCAGTCCCTCCCAGTCCCTCCCAGTCCCTCCCAGTCCCTCCCAGTCCAGTTCTGTCCCTCCCAGTCCCTCCCAGTCCCTCCCAGTCCGCCCCAGTTTCCGCTGCCGGCTCCTCCAGGGAACGCCCGGACGCCGCCGCTCCCCGCGGTCGATTCCCAGTTTGTCCCAGTTTGTCCCAGTTTGTCCCAGTTTGTCCCAGTTATCCCCGGAACGCGGTTTGGTTCCGCGATGGAAAAGGAATTTAAACCACCCCAGAACTGGGCGGGGATTCCTCAATTTTTCCTACTTAAAATAACCCCCAAAACCCAAAAAAAAAAAATAAAAATAAAAATTCCTGTGTGGAAAAATGAGGGAAAACCGGAGGAATTTGGGTGAAGAAAATGGAAATTGGGGCGAAAGATGAGGAGTTTGGAGGTGAAATAGGCGGGATTTGTTTGGGGGAAATGGGAATTTTGGGGGAAAAGGGGAATTTTGGGGGAAAATGGGAATTTTGGGGGGAAATCAAAGGGATTTGTGTGAACGGGTGGGATTTGGGGTGAATTAGGTGGAAATGGGATGAAAAAAGAAGGAATTTGGGCTGGGGTTTGGAATTTGAGGTGAATCAGGTGGAAATGGGATGAAAATGAAGAAATTGGGACTAAGGATAGGAATTTGAGGTGAATTAGGTGGAAATCCGATGGAAAAGAAGGAATTTGAGGGGAATTAGGTGGAAAAGGGATGAAAATGAAGAAATTGGGACTAAGGATAGGAATTTGAGGGGAATTAGGTGGAAATCCGATGGAAAAGAAGGAATTTGAGGGGAATTAGGTGGAAACGTGATTAAAAAGAAGGAATTTGGGGTTATGGTTTGGAATTTGAGTGAATTAGGTGGAAATGGGAAGGAAAAAGAAAGAATTTGGGCTGGGGTTTGGAATTTGAGGTGAATCAGGTGGAAATGTCATTAAAAAGAAGGAATTTGGGGTTATGGTTAGGAATTGGAGGTGAATTAAGTAGAAATTCGATGAAAAAGAAGGGATTTGAGGTGAATTAGGTGGAAATGGGTTAAAAATTAAGAAATTGGGACTAAGGATAGGAATTTGAGGTGAATTAGGTGGAAATGGGATTAAAAAGAAGGAATTTGGGGTTATGGTGAGGAATTGGAGGGGAATTAGGTGGAAATTCGATGGAAAAGAAGGAATTTGAGGGGAATTAGGTGGAAATGGGAAGGAAAAAAAAGGAATTTGGGTTGGAGTTTGGAATTTGAGGTGAATTAGGTGGAAATTCAATGGAAAAAAAAAAGGAGTTTGAGGTGAATTAGGTGGAAATGCCATGAAAAGAAGGAATTTGGGGTTATGGTTAGAATTTGAGTGAATTAGGTGGAAATTCCGATGAAAAAGAAGGGATTTGAGGTGAATTAGGTGGAAATGGGTTAAAAATTAAGAAATTGGGACTAAGGATAGGAATTTGAGGTGAATTAGGTGGAAATTCGGTGGAAAAGAAGGAATTTGAGGGGAATTAGGTGGAAATGCCATGAAAAAAAATTAATTTGGGGTCAAAACGGGAGGAATTTGGGGTTTTCCCCTCATAAATCTCGGAGGAAAATGGATTTTTTTCCCAATTTAACCAAATTAATTGCGCAACCTTTAGCGCGCAGAGAGCCCCGCCCAGGCCACGCCCCAAACCCCAAACGGGGGCGTGGTTTGCGCAAACCCCGCCCATTCCCGATCCGGAGGGAGGGAGAGGGGGCGTGGCTTTAAAACGAGGTAAACACAACCGCGCCCCGCCCCCTTTTCCCCCCGCCCATCCAATCCGCGCCCTCCGCCCGTTTCAAGTCCCCCCCATCGGCCCTCTGAGGGGGGGGGGGCGCCTGGAAACCGCCGCGGCCCCCGCGCGCGCGCTCCGGTGGGCGCGCGCCCCCCGCCCCGCCCCCCCCCCCACCGGGAGCGGCAGGTACCGAATGGGGGGGGGGGGGGGAGGGGCTGACCCCGGGATGAGGGGGGGATGGGGGGGGATGGGGGGGGGTGGGGTCAGCCCCGTGTCCCCCCCCCGGTGTCCCCCCCCCCCGGTGTCGCTGTCACCCTCCTGTTGATGCCCCCCCCACCCCGGAGGAACGGAGCGGAGCGGGGCCCGGGGGACGGTGCCGGTGCCCGGGGACGGTGGCGGTGCCCCCGGGGGTGCGGCGGCCGCGGCCCGGTTCAAGTAATCCAGGATAGGCTGTTCCAGCCCGGCCTGTTCCCGGTTACTTGTCCCGGGAGGCGGCCGGTGACTTCACGGATGGGGGGGGGGACCGGAGCGGCTCCCCCGGTGTGTCTCGGGATGGGGGGGGGGAAGGGGGGGGCGGGGGGTCGGCTTCGTCACCCCCCGAGTGCTGCCACCCCCACCCTGTGCCACCTGTGCCACCTGTGCCCTGTCCCCGTCACAGCTGTGCCGTGTCCCGCTGTCCCCACCTGTCCCACCTGTCCCCCTGTCCCATGTCCTCCTGTCCTTCTGTCCTCCTGTCCCCCCACCTGCCCCATGTCCCCCCTGTCTGCTGTCGCCTTGTCCCTCCACCTGTCCCCCTGTCCCCATCTGTCCCATGTCCTCCTGTCCCCCTGTCCCCCCACGTGCCCCATGTCCCACCTGTCCCCTGTCCCACCTGTTCCCCCCCATCCACCTGTCCCCCTGTCCTGTCCCTCTGTTCCCACCTGTCCCCTGTCCCCATCTGCCCCATGTCCCCCCCGTCCCCCCACCTGTCCCATGTCCTCCTGTCCGCTGTCCCCACCTGTCCCATGTCCCGCTGTCCCCGTCCCCCCACGTGCCCCATGTCCCCGTCTGCTGTCGCCTTGTCCCCACGTGCCCCATGTCCCACCTGTCCCCCTGTCCCACCTGTCCCATGTCCGCTGTCCCCGTCCCCCCACGTGCCCCATGTCCCACCTGTCCCCACCTGTCCCATGTCCTCCTGTCCCCGTCTGTGCCATGTCCCCCTGTCGCCCCTGTCCCACCTGCCCAATATCCCGCTGTCCACTGTCCCCCCACCTGTCCCATGTCCCCCTGTCCCCACCTGTCCCGCTGTCCCATGTCCACCTGTCCGCTGTCCCCATCTGTCCCGTGTCCCCCTGTCCCCACCTGTGCCCTGTCCCCCTGTCCCACCTGCCCCATGTCCCCGTCTGCTGTCGCCTTGTCCCCACGTGCCCCATGTCCCACCTGTCCCCCTGTCCCCATCTGTCCCATGTCCTCCTGTCCGCTGTCCCCACCTGTCCCATGTCCCCATGTCCGCTGTCCCCCTGTCCCACCTGTCCCATGTCCCCTGTCCCCATGTCCCCCACCTGTCCCATGTCCTGCTGTCCCCCCACGTGCCCCATGTCCCACCTGTCCACTGTCCCACCTGCCCCATGTCCCACCTGTCCCCCCACCCACCTGTCCCCCCTGTCCTATCCCTCTGTCCCCTGTCCCCATCTGTCCCATGTCCTCCTGTCCGCTGTCCTTCTGTCCTCCTGTCCCCCCACCTGCCCCATGTCCCCCTGTCCCACCTGTCCCATCTGTCCCCTTGTCCGCTGTCCCCCTGTCCCACCTGCCCCATGTCCCCGTCTGCTGTCGCCTTGTCCCCACGTGCCCCATGTCCCACCTGTCCCCTGTCCCCACCTGTCCCCCTGTCCCATGTCCTCCTGTCTGCTGTCGCCTTGTCCCCACGTGCCCCGTGTCCCCCCTGTCCCCCCCACGTGCCCCATGTCCCACCTGTCCCCTGTCCCCATCTGTCCCATGTCCTCCTGTCCGCTGTCCCCATGTCCCCACGTGCCCCATGTCCCACCTGTCCCCTGTCCCCCCACCAGCCCACGTCCCCCTGTCCCACCTGCCCCATGTCCCCCCCTGTCTGCTGTCCCCCTGTCCCTCCACCTGTCCCCTGTCCCCACCTGTCCCATGTCCTCCTGTCCTCCTGTCCCCCTACGTGCCCCATGTCCCACCTGTCCCCATCTGTCCCATGTCCTCCTGTCCGCTGTCCTTCTGTCCTCCTGTCCCCCCACGTGCCCCATGTCCCCCGTCCCCACCTGCCCCATGTCCCCCCTGTCTGCTGTCGCCTTGTCCCTCATCCTGTCCCCCTGTCCCCATCTGTCCCATGTCCTCCTGTCCCCCTGTCCCCCCACGTGCCCCATGTCCCACCTGTCCCCTGTCCCATCTGCCCCATGTCCCACCTGTCCCCCCACCCACCTGTCCCCCTGTCCTATCCCTCTGTCCCCACCTGTCCCCTGTCCCACCTGCCCCATGTCCCCCCTGTCTGCTGTCGCCTTGTCCCCACGTGCCCCATGTCCCACCTGTCCGCTGTCCCGCTGTCCCACCTGTGCCCTGTCCCCCTGTCCCACCTGCCCCCATGTCCCACCTGTCCCCCTGTCCTATCCCTCTGTCCCCTGTCCCCATCTGCCCCATGTCCCCCCGCCCCTGTCCCCTGTCACCCCCACCTGTCCCCTGTCACCCCCACCTGTCCCCCTGTTCTCGTCCCCACCTGCCCCCTCCCCTCACCTGTCCCTTGTCCCCCCCCCCGCCCTATGTCCCCAACTGCCCCCTGTCCTCACCTGTCCCTTGTCCACCCACCTGTCCCCTGTCCCACCTGCCCCATGTCCCACCTGTCCCCCCTGTCCTATCCCTCTGTCCCCTGTCCCCAACTGCCCCCTGTCCCCCCGCACCTGTCCCCTGTCCCCCCACCTGTCCCCGTGTTCCCCATGTCCTCACCTGGGGCACCCCATGTCCCCTGTCCCCCTCCCCCTCTGTCCCACCCCCCTGTCCCTTGGGACCCCCCAGACCCACCCCGGGGGTGTTCAGGGACACGATGGGGGTGTCAGGGACAGGATGGGGGGTGTCAGGGACACAATGGGGGTGTCAGGGGCACAAAGGGGGTGTCAGGGACACAATGGGGGTGTCAGGGGCACAAAGGGGGTGTCAGGGGCACAATGGGGGTGTCAGGGGCAGGATCGGGGTGTCAGGGACACAATGGGGGTGTCAGGGATACAATGGGGGTGTCAGGGGCACAATGGGGGTGTCAGGGGCAGGATGGGGGTGTCAGGGACAGGATGGGGGTGTCAGGGACACAATGGGGGTGTCAGGGGCGGGATGGGGGTGTCAGGGAATACAATGGGGGTGTCAGGGGCACAATGGGGGTGTCAGGGGCACAATGGGGGTGTCAGGATTGGGGTGTCAGGATGGGATGGGGGTGTCAGGGACACAATGGGGGTGTCAGGATGGGATGGGGGTGTCAGGGACAGGATGGGGGTGTCAGGGACACAATGGGGGTGTCAGGGACACAATGGGGGTGTCAGGGATACAATGGGGGTGTCAGGGGCACAATGGGGGTGTCAGGGGCACAATGGGGGTGTCAGGGACAGGATGGGGGTGTCAGGGACACGATGGGGGTGTCAGGGACAGGATGGGGGTGTCAGGGGCACAATGGGGTGTCAGGGGCACAATGGGGGTGTCAGGGACACAATGGGGGTGTCAGGGGCACAATGGGGGTGTCAGGGGCACAATGGGGGTGTCAGGGACACAATGGGGGTGTCAGGGGCAGGATGGGGGTGTCAGGGACACAATGGGGGTGTCAGGATGGGATGGGGGTGTCAGGGGCGGGATGGGGGTGTCAGGGACACAATGGGGGTGTCAGGAGCAGGATGGGGGTGTCAGGGACACAATGGGGGTGTCAGGGACACAATGGGGGTGTCAGGAGCACAATGGGGGTGTCAGGGACACAATGGGGGTGTCAGGGACACAATGGGGGTGTCAGGGACAAGATGGGGGTGTCAGGAGCACAATGGGGGTGTCAGGATGGGATGGGGGTGTCAGGGGCACAATGGGGGTGTCAGGGGCACAATGGGGGTGTCAGGGACACAATGGGGGTGTCAGGGGCGGGATGGGGTGTCAGGGACACAATGGGGGTGTCAGGACAGGATGGGGGTGTCAGGGGCACAATGGGGGTGTCAGGGGCACAATGGGGGTGTCAGGGGCAGGATGGGGGTGTCAGGGACACAATGGGGGTGTCAGGGACACAATGGGGGGTGTCAGGGGCAGGATGGGGGTGTCAGGGACACAATGGGGGTGTCAGTGACACAATGGGGGTGTCAGGGACACAATGGGGGTGTCAGGGACACAATGGGGGTGTCAGGATGGGATGGGGGTGTCAGGGTCAGGATGGGGGTGTCAGGGACACAATGGGGGTGTCAGGGACAGGATGGGGGTGTCAGGGACACAATGGGGGTGTCAAGGGACACAATGGGGGTGTCAGGGGCGGGATGGGGGGTGTCAGGGGCACAATGGGGGTGTCAGGGACACAATGGGGGTGTCAGGGATGGGATGGGGGTGTCAGGGGCACAATGGGGGTGTCAGGGGCGGGATGGGGGTGTCAGGGACAGGATGGGGGTGTCAGGGGCACAATGGGGGTGTCAGGGATGGGATGGGGGTGTCAGGGACACAATGGGGGTGTCAGGGGCGGGATGGGGGTGTCAGGGACAGGATGGGGGTGTCAGGGGCACAATGGGGGTGTCAGGGGCACAATGGGGGTGTCAGGGGCGGGATGGGGGTGTCAGGGACACAATGGGGGTGTCAGGATGGGATGGGGGTGTCAGGGACAGGATGGGGGTGTCAGGGGCACAATGGGGGTGTCAGGGATGGGATGGGGGTGTCAGGGGCAGGATCGGGGTGTCAGGGACAGGATGGGGGTTTCAGGGGCACAATGGGGGTGTCAGGGGCGGGATGGGGGTGTCAGGGACAGAATGGGGGTGTCAGGGGCACAATGGGGGTGTCAGGGGACACAATGGGGGTGTCAGGGACAGGATGGGGGTGTCAGGATGGGATGGGGGTGTCAGGGGCACGATGGGGGTGTCAGGGGCAGGATGGGGGTGTCAGGGGCACAATGGGGGTGTCAGGGACAGGATGGGGGTGTCAGGGACAAGATGGGGGTGTCAGGGGCACAATGGGGGTGTCAGGGACACAATGGGGGTGTCAGGGACACAATGGGGGTGTCAGGGACAAGATGGGGGTGTCAGGGACAGGATGGGGGGTGTCAGGGACAGGATGGGGGTGTCAGGGACACAATGGGGGTGTCAGGATGGGGGTGTCAGGATGGGATGGGGGTGTCAGGATCGGGGTGTCAGGAGCAGGACGGGGGTGCCCCCCACAACCCCAGCAGTGCCCCCCCATTGCTGCACCCCCCCCCCCCCCCACTGGGGTCTTTGGGGTCTGAGCCCCTTTTTGGGTGGATTTGCCATTAAAACCCTGCAGGAGAAACGGGGGGGGGGTCCCTGGGGGGGCTCAGAGGGGTCTGAGGATCTCGGGGTCCCCCACAAAACACCCGGCTGCATCTCCTGCACCTTTATTGAGCCTCTCCCTGGCACAGCCTGGCACGGGGAGCTCTGTGCCCCCCCCCAAGAAGCTGAACCCCCCATCCCTCATCCTGGGGGCTCCTGGGGGGGGCTCAGAGGGGACAGGAGGGGTTTGGGGATCCCGGGTCCCCCACAAAACACCCGGCTGCATCTCCTGCACATTTATTGAGCCGCACACCCAGAGGAGCCTCTCCCTGGCACAGCCTGGCATGGGGGGCACCAGGGCAGCTCTGTGTGCCCCCCCAAGGGGCTGAACCCCCCATCCCTCATCCTGGGGGTGCGGGGGGCTCCTGGGGGGGCTCAGAGGGGTCTGGGGATCTCGGGGTCCCCCACAAAACACCCGGCCTGCATCTCGTGCACCTTTATTGAGCTGCACACCTGGAGGAGCCTCTCCCTGGCACAGCCTGGCATGGGGGGCATGGAGGCAGCTCTGTGTGCCCCCCCAAGAACCCCCCATCCCTCATCCTGGGGGGGGCTCAGAGGGGACAGGGAGGGGTTTGGGGATCTCGGGGTCCCCCACAAAACACCCGGCTGCATCTCCAGCACCTTTATTGAGCCTCTCCCAGGCATGGGGGGGCACCAGGGGCAGCTCTGTGTGCCCCCCCAAGAGGCTGAACCCCCCCATCCCTCATCCTGGGGGGGTTCAGAAGGGACAGGAGGGGGTCTGGGGATCTCGGGGTCCCCCACAAAACACCCGGCCTGCACCTTGTGCACCTTTATTCAACCCCATACCCGGAGGAGCCTCTCCCTGGCACAGCCTGGCACGGGGGGCAACCAGGGTGGCTCTGTGTGCCCCCCCAAGGGGCCTGAACCCCCCATCCCTCATCCTGGGTGGGTTTCAGAGGGTGCAGGGGGGGCTTGGGGAGCATCCCCAGGCTGGGAGATCTCGGGGTCCCCCACAAAACACCCAACCTGCATCTCCTGCACCTTTATTGAGCTGCACACCCGGGGGAGCCTCTCCCTGGCACAGCCTGGCACGGGGGGCACCAGGGTGGCTCTGTGTGCCCCCCCCAAGGGGCTGAACCCCCCATCCCTCATCCTGGGGGCTCCTGGGGGGGCTCAGAGGGGGACAGGAGGGGTCTGGGGATCCCGGGGTCCCCCACAAAACACCCGGCCTGCCCCTTGTGCACCTTTATTGAGCCTCTGCCTGGCACGGGGGGGCACCAGGGTGGCTCTGTGTGCCCCCCCCAAAGAGGCTGAATCCCCCATCCCTCATCCTGGGGGCGCGGGGGGCTCCTGGGGGGGCTCAGAGGGGACAGGAGGGGTCTGGGGATCCCGGGGGTCCCCCAAAAAGCTACCCGGCCTGCATCTCCTTCACCTTTATTTGGAGGAGCCTCTCCCTGGCACAGCCTGGCACAGGGGGCACCAGGGCGGCTCTGTGTGCCCCCCCAAGGATCTGAACCCCCCATCCCTCATCCTGGGGGTCCCCTGGGGGGGTTCAGAGGGGACAGGACGGGTCTGGGGATCTTGGGGTCCCCCACCAAACACCCGGCTGCATCTCCTGCACCTTTATTGAGCCTCTCCCTGGCACAGCCTGGCACGGGGGGGCACCAGGGTGGCTCTGTGTGCCCCCCCAAGGGCTGAACCCCCCATCCCTCATCCTGGGGGGGGCTCAGAGGGTGCAGGGGGGGGGGCTTGGGGAACTCTCAGCCTGGGGAATGATCTCAGCATCCCCCACAAAACACCCGGGCTGCATCTCCTGCACCTTTATTTGGAGGAGCCTTTCCCTGGCACGGGGGGGGCACTGGGTGGCTCTGTGTGCCCCCCCAAGGGGCTGAACCCCCCCCATCCCTCATCCTGGGGGTGCGGGGGCCTCCTGGGGGGGCTCAGAGGGGTCTGAGGAATCTCGGGGTCCCCCACAAAAACACCCGGCTGCATCTCCTGCACCTTTATTTGGAGGAGCCTCTCCCTGGCACGGGGGGGCACCAGGGTGGCTCTGTGTGCCCCCCAAAGGGGCTGAAACCCCCCATCCCTCGTCCTGGGGGGGTTCAGAGGGGCAGGAAGGGCTTGGGGAGCATCCCCAGGCTGGGAGATTTTGGGGTCCCCCCACAAAAACACCCGGCTGCATCTCCTGCACCTTTATTGAGCCTCTCCCTGGCACGGGGGGGCACCAGGGCGGCTCTGTGTGCCCCCCCCAAGAGGCTGAACCCCCCACCCCTCATCCTGGGGGCTCCTGGGGGGGTTCAGAGGGTGCAGGGGGGGGCTTGGGGAGCATCCCCCAGGCTGGGAGATCTCGGGGTCCCCCACAAAACACCCGGCTGCATCTCCTGCACCTTTATTGAGCCTCTCCCTGGCACGGGGGGGCACCAGGGCGGCTCTGTGTGCCCCCCCAAGAGGGCTGAACCCCCCATCCCTCATCCTGGGGGGGCTCAGAGGGGTCTGGGGATCTCGGGGTCCCCCACAAAACACCCGGCTGCATCTCCTGCACCTTTATTGAGCCTGCACACCTGGGGGAGCCTCTCCCTGGCAACGGGGGGACAACCAGGGTGGCTCTGTGGTGCCCCCCCATTGGGCTGAACCCCCCCATCCCTCATCCTGGGGGGGCTCAGAGGGTGCAGGAAGGGGTTGGGGAGCATCCCCAGGCTGGGAGATCTCGGGGTCCCCCCACAAAAACACCCGGCTGGCATCTCCTGCACCTTTATTGAGCCTCTCCCCTGGCATGGGGGGCACTGGGGGGCACCAGGGGTGGCTCTGTGTGCCCCCCCCCCAGAGGCTGAACCCCCCCATCCCTCATCCCCGGGGGTGCGGGGGGGGCTCCTGGGGGGGCCTCAGAGGGGACAGGAGGGGTCTGAGGATCTCGGGGTCCCCCACAAAACACCCGGCCTGCATCTCCTGCACCTTTATTTGGAGGAGCCTCTCCCTGGCATGGGGGGCACCAGGGCGGCTCTGTGTGTGCCCCCCGCAAGGGGGGCTGAACCCCCCATCCCTCATCCCGGGGGCGCGGGGGGGCTCCTGGGGGGGCTCAGGAGGGGTGCAGGGGGGGGTCTGGGGATCCCGGGGTCCCCCACAAAACACCCGGCTGCATTCTTCCTGGCACCTTTATTGAGCCGCACACCTGGGCATGGGGGGCACCAGGGTGGCTCTGTGTGCCCCCCCAAGGATCTGAACCCCCATCCCTCATCCTGGGGGGGGGCTCAGAAGGGGGGCAGGAAGGGCTTGGGGAGCATCCCCAGGATGGGAGATCTCGGGGTCCCCCACAAAACACCCAGCCTTCATCTCCTGCACCTTTATAGAGCCTCTCCCTGGCATGGGGGGCACCAGGGTGGCTCTGTGTGCCCCCCCCAAGGGGGCTGAACCCCCCATCCCTCATCCCGGGGGCGCGGGGGGCTCCTGGGGGGGCTCAGAGGGGGCAGGAATGGGCTTGGGGAACTCTCAGCCTGGGAATGATCTCAGCATCCCCTACAAAACACCCGGCTGCATCTCCTGCACCTTTATTGAGCCTCTCCCTGGCACAGCCTGGCACGGGGGGGCACCCAGGGTGGCTCTGTGTGCCCCCCAAAGAGGCTGAACCCCCCATCCCTCATCCTGGGGGTGGCGGGGGGTTCCTGGGGGGGGCTCAGAGGGTGCAGGGGGGGGCTTGGGGAGCATCCCCAGATTGGGAGATCTCGGGGTCCCCCCACAAAACACCCGGCCCTTGCATCTCCTGCACCTTTTATTCAACCCCACACCCGGAGGAGCCTCTCCCTGGCACAGCCTGGCACGGGGGGCACCAGGGTGGCTCTGTGTGCCCCCCCAAGAGGCTGAACCCCCATCCCCTCATCCTGGGGGGGCTCAGAGGGGGCAGGAAGGGCTTGGGGAACTCTCAGCCTGGGAATGATCTCAGGCATCCCCCACAAAACACCCGGCTGCATCTCCTGCACCTTTATTGAGCCTCTCCCTGGCACAGCCTGGCACGGGGGGGCACCAGGGTGGCTCTGTGTGCCCCCCCCAAAGGACTGAACCCCCCAATCCCTCATCCCGGGGGCGCGGGGGGCTCCTGGGGGGGGGTTCTGGGGGGGCTCCTCCCCGCACTGGAAGCGCAGGAAGTCGCAGACCCGCAGCCCCCCCCTGTCGCGCAGGTAGCGCCCCATGGGCACGCCGGGCTCCGTCAGGGCACCCTGTGCCAGCTGCCGCGTCTCGCCCTCGCCCCCCAGCTCGTCCTCGGGGGTGCCCAGGGCGGTGGGGCGCCATGCCCACCACGTGCTGCGCCACGCGGCGCCCCAGGCTCCAGCAGCTCGGCCCGGGGGGGGCCCCTCGCAGGCCACCAGCGCCCCGTAGGTGCCCATGGGCACGGCGCCCCCCCGCGGGCACCCAGCCGTGGGCGTAGGTGGCCACGAAGCGCGCCGGGGGGGGGCGCGGAGGCAGCCGGCGCGGCGCAGGGCCAGGCGCTCGCCCAGGCGGCCTGGGGGGACAGAGAGGGGGGGGACAGAGAGGGGGGGGGGGACATGTTAGTGACCCCCAAAAATGAAATGGGGGGGGGAGGGTAGAGAGACCCCCCAAAAAATGGGTCCTGGAGCAGGCAGAGCCCAGGGAAGTGCCCAGGGTGTGCCCTGCACAGAGAGGGTGGCACAGGCTGGGGGCACTGGGGAAACTGGGGAGAGCACTGGGGAAACTGGGATGGGCACTGGGGAGAGGCACAGGGGGGCACTGGGGAGGGACACTGGGAACAGTGGGGGCACTGGGGAGGGGCACTGGGGACACTGGGGAGGGGCACTGGGAGCACTGGGGAACCTGTGGAGGGCACTGGGGGCACTGGGACTGTCAGGCTCTGGGAGCATTGGGGGCACTGGGGAGGGCACTGGGGGTACTGGGGAAACTGGGATGGGGCACTGGGGAGAGGCACTGGGATGGGCACTGGGGGCATTGTGAGCACTGGACTGCCAGGTTCTGGGGGCATTGGGGTACCTGGGGGCACTGGGGACACCGGGGGAGGGCACTGGGAACAGTGGGGGCACTGGGGAGGGCACTGGGGAAACTGGGTGAGGGCACTGGGACTGTCAGGCTCTGGGGAGCATTGGGGGGCACTGGGGGCACTGGGAGTATTGGGAGCACTGGGGACTGTCAGGCACTGGGGACACTCTGGAGAGCACTGGGGACACTGGGATGGGCACTGGGGAAACTGGGGAGAGGCACTGGGGGGCACTGGGATGGGCACTGGGAACAGTGGGGACACTGGTGAGGGGCACTGGGGGCACTGGGATGGGCACTGAGGAAACTGGGGAGGGCACTGGGAACAGTGGGGACACTGGGAGGGCACTGGGAAAACTGGGAGCACTGGGGAAACTGGGGGCACTGGGACTGTCAGGCACTGGGGGCACTGGGATGGGCACTGGGAGCATTGTGAGCACTGGACTGTCAGGCTCTGGGGGCACTGGGGGAAACTGGGGAGGGCACTGCGGAGGGCACTGGGGGTACTGGGGAGGGGCACTGGGGACACTGTGGAGAGCACTGGGGAGGGCACTGGGGAAACTGGGATGGGCACTGCGGAGGGGCACTGGGGGCACTGGGACTGTCAGGCTCTGGGGAAACTGGGATGGGCACTGGGAGCACTGGGGAGGGGCACTGGGAGCATTGGGGGCACTGGGATGGGCACTGGGGGAAACTGTGGAGGGCACTGGGGCACTGGGACTGTCAGGCTCTGGGAGCATTGGGGGCACTGGGGAGGGCACTGGGGAAACTGGGGAAACTGGGGAGAGGCACTAGGGGCACTGGGATGGGCACTGGAGAGGGCCACTGGGGGCACTGGGACTGTCAGGCTCTGGGAGCATTGGGAGCACTGGGGAGGGCACTGGGGGCATTGTGAGCACTGGGACTGCCAGGTTCTGGGGGCACTGGGCACACTGGGGGCACTGGGGGGGGCGCGGAGGCAGCCGGCACGGCGCAGGGCCAGGCGCTCGGCCCAGGCGGCCTGGGGGGGACAGAGGGGACGTGTTAGGGTCCCCCAAAAATGGGGGGGAGGGCAGAGAGACCCCCCCAAAAAATGGGGCCTGGAGCAGCCCAGGGAAACAGGGAACAGGCTGGCATGGGCTGGGGAAACTGGGAGCACTGGGGAAAACTGGGGGAACTGGGACTGTCAGGCACTGGGGAGGGGCACTGGGAGCACTGGGGGCACTGGGAACAGTGGAGGGCACTGGGGGAGGGCACTGGGAGCACTGGGGGGCACTGGGACTGTCAGGCACTGGGGAAACTGGGGAGAGGCACAGGGGGCACTGGGGAATACTGGGGAGGGGCACTGGGGAAACTGGGGAGGGCACTGGGGGCACTGGGACTGTCAGGCTCTGGGAGCATTGGGGGCACTGGGAGGGCACTGGGGGGTACTGGGGAAACTGGGATGGGCACTGGGGGAGAGGCACAGGGGGCACTGGGGGAAACTGGGGAGGGCCACTGGGGGCACTGGGGGCACTGGGGACTGTCAGGCTCTGGGGGCACTGGGGGAACCTGGGGAAACTGGGGAGGGCACTGGGATGGGCACTGGGAACAGTGGGGGAACTGGGAGGGCACTGGGGAAACTGGGACTGTCAGGCTTTGGGAGCATTGGGGAATCTGGGGGCACTGGGGGCACTGGGGAGGGGCACTGGGGAGCATTGGGATGGGCACTGGGAACAGTGGGGGGCACTGGGGAAACTGGGGGCCACTGGGAACAGTGGGGGCACTGGGATGGGGCACTGGGGGAAAACTGGGGAGGGCACTGGGGGTACTGGGGGCACTGGGGAAACTGGGGAGGGCACTGGGAGTATTGGGGGCACTGGGGAGGGCACTGGGAGCACTGGGGACACTGGTGAGGGGCACTGGGGACACTGGGACTGTCAGGCTCTAGGGAGCATTGGGGAACCTGGGGGCACTGGGGAACCTGGGGGCACTGGGGAAACTGGGGGCACTGGGTAGTATTGGGGGCACTGGGACTGCCAGGTTCTGGGGGGCAACTGGGCACACTGGGGGTACTTGGGGGGGCACGGAGGCAGCCGGCACGGCGCAGGGCCAGGCGCTCGCCCAGGCGGCCTGGGGGGGGACAGAGAGGGGGGGAGACGTGTTAGTGACCCCCAAAAATGAAATGGGGGGGGGAGGGCAGAGAGGACCCCCCCCAAAAATGGGGCCTGGAGCAGCCCAGGGTGTGCCCTGCACAGAGAGGGGCTGGCACGGGCTGGGGGCACTGGGGACACTGGGTTGGCACTGAGGAACCTGGGATGGGCACTGGGGAGAGGCACAGGGGGCACTGGGGGGGGCACTGGGATGGGCACTGGGAACAGTGGGGACACTGGGGGAGGGCACTGGGGACACTGGGGACGGGCACTGGGGAGCACTGGGACTGTCAGGCTCTGGGAGCATTGGGGGGCACTGGGAACAGTGGGGACACTGGGGAGGGGCACTGGGGAAAATGGGGAGAGGCACAGGGGGCATTTGGGATGGGCACTGGGATGGGCACTGGGGAACCTGGGGAGGGGCACTGGGGAACCTGGGACTGTCAGGCTCTGGGAGCATTGGGGAACCTGGGGGCACTGGGGACAGTGGTGGAGAGCACTGGGGGGCACTGGGATGGGCACTGGGGAAACTGGGGGAGAGGCACTGGGGGCACTGGGGATGGCACTGGGGAACAGTGGGGACACTGGTGAGGGGCACTTGGGGGCACTGGGATGGGCACTGAGGAAACTGGGGAGGGCACTGGGATGGGCACTGGGAACAGTGGGGACACTGGGGGGAAACTGGGGAGGGGCACTGGGGAAACTGGGAGCACTGGGGAAACTGGGGGGAACTGGGACTGGTCAGGCACTGGGGACACTGGGTGAGGGGCACTGGGGACACTGGGGCACTGGGGATGGGCACTGGGGTAGGCACTGGGGAAACTGGGATGGGCACTGGGAACAAGTGGGGGGCAGTGGGAAGGGCACTGGGGGCACTGGGGACTGTCAGGGCTCTGGGAGCACTGGGAGCACTGTGGAGGGCACTGGGGGCATTGTGAGCACTGGGAC
The DNA here is from genome assembly GCA_039654755.1 of Calcarius lapponicus. Taxonomy (NCBI): domain Eukaryota; kingdom Metazoa; phylum Chordata; class Aves; order Passeriformes; family Fringillidae; genus Calcarius; species Calcarius lapponicus. The sequence continues at coordinate 70,837 of JBBFKN010000198.1, forward strand.
TGCCAGGTTCTGGGGGCACTGGGCACACTGGGGGCACTGGGGGGGCCGCGGAGGCAGCCGGCACGGCGCAAGGGCCAGGCGCTCGCCCAGGCGGCCTGGGTGGGGGACAGGAGGGGTAGGCGTGTTAGGGTCCCGCCCAAAAATGGGGGGGGAGGGGCAGTGAGAGACCCCCCCAAAAAATGGGGCCTGGAGCAGCCCCAGGGTGTGCCCTGCACAGAGAGGGGCTGGCATGGGCTGGGGGCACTTGGGGACACTGGGGAGGGCACTGGGCTGGGGGCACTTGGGACTGTCAGGCACTGGGAGCATTGGGGAACCTAGGGGGCACTGGGGACACTGGTGAGGGGGCACTGGGGACACTGTGGAGGGCACTGGGGGCACTGGGATGGGCAACTGAGGAACCTGAGGAGGGGCACTGGGGAGGGCAGGGGAAAACTGGGGGAGGGCACTGGGGGCACTGGGGAACAGTGGCGGCACTGGGGGAGGGCACTGGGGAAACTGGGAGCACTGGGACTGTCAGGCACTGGGGACACTGGGGAGGGCACTGGGGAGGGCACTGGGACTGTCAGGGTCTGGGGGCACTGGGGAGCACTGGGAGGGGGCACTGGGCACACTGGGATCTACTGGGATGGGCACTGGTGATGTACTGGGAAGGGAACTGGGCACACTGGGATGGCACTGGGCACACTGGGATGTACTGGGAGGGCACTGGGCACACTGGGATGCACTGGGATGGGCACTGGGCACACTGGGATCTACTGGGCGGGGCACTGGGGATGTACTGGGAGGGGCACTGGGCACACTGGGATCTACTGGGGGGGCACTGGGCGCACTGGGATGTACTGGGGGGGGCACTGGGGATGTACTGGGATGGGCATTGGGCACACTGGGATGCACTGGGATGTACTGGGATGGGCACTAGGCACACTGGGATGTACTGGGGGGGCACTGGGGATTGTACTGGGAAGGGCACTGGGCACACTGGGATGCACTGGGAGGGAACTGGGCACACTGGGATGGCCACAGGAGGGGCACTGGGCACACTGGGATGGGCACACTGGGAACGGAACTGGGCACACTGGGCACACTGGGATGGGCACTGGGCACACTGGGATGTACTGGGGGGGCACTGGGCACACTGGGATGTACTGGGGGGGCACTGGGCACACTGGGATGCACTGGGAGGGCACTGGGCACACTGGGATGGGCACAGGAGGGGCACTGGGCACACTGGGATGCACTGGGAGGGCACTGGGCACACTGGGATGTACTGGGGGGGCACTGGCACACTGGGCCACACTGGGATGGGCACTGGGCACACTGGGCACACCGGGCCGGGGCACTCACCCATGGCCAGTGCCAGGTGCTCAGCTCAGCAGCTCCCCCCCGTCCGGTGCCCGCACCTGGGCCAGCTCCTCCTCGGGCAGCAGGAGCTGGGCAGAGGGGGCACCCTGGCACCCCGAAACCCTGCCCCAAACCCCCCTGGCACACCCCAAACCCTGCCCTTGGCACCCCCAAAACCCTGCCCCACAGCCCTGGCACCCCCAAACCCTGCCCAACAGCCCCTGGCACCCCCAAACCCTGCCCCTGGCACCCCCAAACCCTGCCCCACAGCCCTGGCACCCCAAAACCCTGCCCCTGGCATCCCAAACCCTGCCCCTGGCACCCCAAACCCTGCCTGACAGCCCTGGCACCCCCAAACCCTGCCCCTGGCACCCCCAAAACCCTGCCCCCACAGCCCTGGCACCCCAAACACTGCCCCTGGCACCCCCAAACCCTGCCCGACAGCCCTGGCACCCCAAACCCTGCCCAAACCCCCTGGCACCCCCAAACCCTGCCCCTGGCACCCCAAACCCTGCCCATGGCACCCCCAAACCCTGCCCTGGCACCCCCAAACTCTGCCCCTGGCACCCCCAAACCCTGCCCAACAGCCCTGGCACCCCAAAACCCTGCCCCTGGCACCCCCAAACCCCTGCCCCTGGCACCCCCAACACCCTGCCCAACCCCCCTGGCACCCCCAAACCCTGCCCGACAGCCCTGGCACCCCCAAACCCTGCCCCTGGCACCCCCCAAACCCTGCCCGACAGCCCTGGCACCCCCAAACCCTGCCCCTGGCACCCCCAAACCCTGCCCCTGGCACCCCCAAACCCTGCCCCTGGCACCCCCAAACCACCTGCCCCTGGCACCCCAAACCCTGGCCCAACAGCCCCTGGCAACCCCCAAACCCTGCCCCTGGCACCCCAAACCCCTGCCCAACCCCACCTGGCACCCCCAAACCCTGCCCCTGGCACCCCAAACCCTGCCCAACCCCCCTGGCACCCCCCAAACCCCTGCCCAACAGCCCTGGCACCCCCAAACCCTCCCCCTGGCACCCCCAAACCCTGCCCCTCAGCCCCTGGCACCCCCCAAACCCTGCCCATGGCACCCCCCAAACCGTGCCCCTGGCACCCCCAAACCCTGCCCAAGAACCCAACACCATCTGTGCCACCCCAACTCCCTCAAGACCCCCCCAACACCCCCAAAGCCCCCCTGGCATCCCAAGGCCTCCCTGGCATCCCAGAGTCCCCCCTGGCCGCCCCACCTTGGTGCCCAAGCCCCCCCTGGCATCCCAGAGCCCCCCCTGGGCACCCCAAAAGCCCCCCCTGGGCACCCACCTTGGTTGCCCCAGCACCCCCTGGCATCCCAAACTCCCCCTGGCACCCCAGAGCCCCCCTTCTTGCCCACCTTGGTGCCCGAGGGGCCCCCTGGCAGTGCCCCCAGCACCCCCCCTGGCATCCCAAACCCCCCCTGGCATCCCAAACCCCCCCTGGCACCCCAAACCCCCCCTGGCACCCCCAAACCCCCCCCCCTGGCACCCCAGAGCCCCCCCCTGGCATCCCACCTTGGTGCCCCAGCACCCCCTGGCATCCCAGAGCCCCCCCTGGCACCCCAGAGCCCCCCCAACACCCCCCGGAGCCCCCCTGGCATCTCAAAGCCTCCCCTGGCACCCCAGAGCCCCCCTGGCATCCCAAAACCCCCCCTTCTTGCCCACCTTGGTGCCCCAGCACCCCCCTGGCATCCCAGAGCTCCCCTGGCGTCCCAGTGCCCACCCAACAGCCCCAAAGCCCCCCTGGCAATCCTAAACTCCCCCCTGGCATCCCAAGGCCCCCCTGGCATCCCAGAGGCCCCCCTTCTTGCCCACCTTGGTGCCTGAGGCCCCCTGGCAGTGCCCCCAGCACCCCTCTGGCATCCCAAACCCCTCCCTGGCATCCCAAACTCCCCCTGGCATCCCAGTGCCCCACCCAACACCCCCAAACCCCTCCCTGGCATCCCAAACTCCCCCTGGCATCCCAGGGCCTTCCTGGCATCCCAAACCTGCCCCTGGCACCCCAGAGCCCCCCTGGCATCCCACCTTGGTGCCCCAGCACCCCCTGGCATCCCAGAGCTCCCCTGGCATCCCAAAGCCCCCCCCTGGCATCCAAACCCGCCCTGGCATCCCAGAGACCCCACCCAACACCCCCCAAACCTGCCCCTGGCATCCCAAACCCCCCTGGCATCCCAGAGCCCCCCTGGCATCCCAAACTCCCCCTGGCACCCCAGAGCCCCCCCTGGCATCCCAAACCCTCCCTGGCATCCCAAACCCTCCCCTGGCACCCCAGAGCCCCCCCCCCTTTTGCCCCACCTTGGTGCCCGAGGCCCCCTGGCAGTGCCCCCAGCACCCCTCTGGGCCGCCATCTCCACCAGCTGCTGGAAGTCGGGGGGTGCGCGCCACGAAATCGGTGTCACAGTTCACCTGGGGGGGGAGGAGGGGGACACACGGTGACCTTGGGGACACCAGGGGGGACCTTGGGGACACCAGGGGGGACACACGGTTGACCTTGGGGGACCACCAGGGGACCTTGGGGACACCCAGGGGGGGACACACGGGCTGACCTTGGGGGACACCAGAGGGGACCTTGGGGACACCAGGGGACCTTGGGGACACCAGGGGACCTTGGGGACACCAGGGGGGGCACAGGGGGACCTTGGGGACACCAGGAGGGACACAGGGGACCTTGGGGACACCAGGGGGGACACCACGGTGACCTTGGGGACACCAGGAGGGACCACAGGGGACCTTGGGGACACCAGGGGGGACACAGGGGACACCAGGGGGGGGGACACGGTGACCTTGGGGGACACCAGGGGGGACAACGGTGACCCTGGGGGACACCAGGGGGACACAGGGGACACAGGGGACACCAGGGGGGACACAGGGGACACAGGGGACACCAGGGGGGACACGGTGACCTTGGGGGACACCAGGGGGGGACACACGGTGACTTTGGGGACACCAGGGGGGACACAGGGGACCTTGGGGACACCAGGGGGGACACGGTGACTTTGGGGACACCAGGGGGGGACACACAGTGACCTTGGGGACACCAGGGGGGACACAGGGGACACCAGGGGGGACACGGTGACCTTGGGGACACCAGGGGGGACACGGTGACCTTGGGGACACCAAGGGGGCAACACCGGTGACCTTGGGGACACCAGGGGGCACAGGGGACCTTGGGGACACAGAGGGGGACACGGTGACCTTGGGGACACCAGGGGGGACACGGTGACCCTGGGGACACCAGGGGACACACGGTGACCTTGGGAGACACCAGGGGGGACACAGGGGACACCAGGGGGCAACACGGTGACCTTGGGGACACCGGGGGGGACACGGTGACCTTGGGGACACCAAGGGGGACACAGGGGACACCAGGGGGGACACAGTGACCTTGGGGACACCGGGGGACACGGTGACCTTGTGGGGACACCAGAGGGGACACAGGGGACCCTGGGGACACCAGGGGGGGGACACGGTGACCTTGGGGACACCAGGGGGGACAACGGTGACCTTGGGGGACACCAGAGGGGACACAGGGGACACCAGGGGGGACACCAGGGGGGGACACCAGGGGGGACACCAGGGGGGACACACTGTGACCTTGGGGACACCAGGGGGGGACACACGGGACCCCTGGGGACACCAGAGGGGGACACGGTGACCTTGGGGACACCGGGGGGGGGGACACCGGTGACCTTGGGGACACCAGAGGGGGACACACGGTGACCTTGGGGACACCAGGGGGACACGGTGACCTTGGGGACACACGGTGACCTTGGGGACACCCAGGGGGGACACACCACGGTGACCTTGGGGACACCAGGGGGACACCGGTGACCTTGGGGACACCAGGGGACCTTGGGGACACCAGGGGGGACACAGGGGACCCTGGGGACACCAGGGGGGGCACACGGTGACCTTGGGGACACCAGGGGACCTTGGGGACACCAGGGGGGGACACAGGGGACCCTGGGGACACCAGGGGACATTGGGGGACACCAGGGGGGACACGGTGACCTTGGGGACACCAGGGGGACACAGGGGACACCAGGGGGGACACAGGGGACACCAGGGGGGACACAGGGGACCCCTGGGGACACCAGGGGGGCACACGGTGACCTTGGGGACACCAGGGGGGGACACAGGGGACCCCTGGGGACACCAGGGGACCTTGGGGGACACCAGGGGGACACGGTGACCTTGGGGACACCAGGGGGGACACGGTGACCTTTGGGGACACCAGGGGGGACACAGGGGGACACCAGGGGGGGACACAGGGGACCTTGGGGACACCAGGGGGGGACACGGTGACCTTGGGGGACACCAGGGGGACACGACGGTGACCTTGGGGACACCAGGGTGGGGACACGGTGACCTTGGGGACACCAGGGGGGGGGACACGGTGAGCTTGGGGACACCCAGGGGGGGGGACACGGTGAGCTTGGGGACACCAGGGGACACACGGTGACCTTGGGGACACCGGGGGGACACACGGTGACCTTGGGGACACCAGGGGGGGGACACGGTTGACCTTGGGGACACCAGGGGACCTTGGGGACACCAGGGGGGGGACACACGGTGACCTTGGGGACACCAGGGGGGACACACGGTGACCTTGGGGACACCAGGGGGGGACACGGTGACCTTGGGGACACCAGGGGGGACACGGTGACCTTGGGGACACCAGGGGGGGACACCAGGGGACACCAGGGGGGACACAGGAGACCTTGGGGGACACCAGGGGGGGACACCAGGGGGGACACAGGGGGGCACACGGTGACCTTGGGGGACACCAGGGGGGACAACGGTGACCTTGGGGGACACCACGGGGACACACGGTGACCTTGGGGACACCAGGGGGACACGGTGACCTTGGGGACACCAGGGGACCTTGGGGACACCAGGGGGGGCACAGGGGACACCAGGAGGGACACGGTGACCTTGGGGGACACCAGGGGGGACACACACGGTGACCTTGGGGACACCAGGGGGGGGACACGGTGACCTTGGGGGACACCAGGGGGGACCTTGGGGACACCGGGGGGGGACACAGGGGACCTTGGGGACACCAGGGGGGGACACAGGGGACCCCCAGACCCCCCCCCTCACTCACCCTCCACCATGACGGCGGCCGAGCCCCTCGCTCAGGATGCCCAACGAGGCCCCTGGCGGGCACGGGTGGCACCGGGGGTGGCGGCGGCTCTGCCCAGCCCCCCGGCGGCGAGACTCGGCCTCCAGCCAGGCCTCGGCCTGGGACAGGGGACAGGGTCCAGTGTGTGGCAGGGGACAGGGACAATCTCAGTGTCCCTGTCACTGACAGGGCCCATCCCAGCATTGCCAGTGTCACCTCAGTACTGACAGTGTCACCGTAGTGTCACCAGCACTGACAGGGTCCCCACCAGTTGTCACCCCAACACTGACAGGGTTACCCCCGGCAGTGTTCAGGGTAACCCCAATGTCCCCTGGCACTGACAGGGTCACCCCGGTGTCACCTCAGCAGGGACACGGTGACCCCGATGTCCCCCCAGCAGGGACAGGGTCACACCAGTGTCACCTCAGCAGTGACAGGGTCACCCCAGTGTCACCTCAGCAAGGACAAGGTCACCCTGGCACTGACAGGGTCACCCCAGTGTCCCCCCAGCAGGGACAGGGTCACCCCAATGTCACCCCAGTACTGACAGGGTCACCCCGGTGTCACCTCAGCAGGGACAGGGTCACCCCCTGCCCCAAAAAAACCCTGCCCCAATGGACCTCTTCCCCAAAGCCCCCTTGCCCCGTGGAACCCCCTTCCCCAAAGACCCCCTTGTACCAGGGACCCCCTTCCCCAAAGCCCCCCTGCCCCAAAGACCCCCCTGCCCCAAACAGCCTCTTCCCCCAAAGACCCCCTGCCCCAAACATCCCCTGCCCCAGGGACCCCTTATCCCAAAGACCCCCTGCCCCAAACATCCCCCTGCCCCAGGGACCCCCTTACTACCCAAAGCCCCCCTGCCCCAAAGCCCCCTGCCCTAAAGACCCCCCCTATCGCATGGACCCCCCTGCCCCAAAAACAACCCCGCCCCAGGGACCCCCCCTTGCCCCAGGGACCCCTGTCCCAAAACCCCCCTGTCCCAGGGGACCCCCTGCCCCAAAAACCCCTGTCCCAAAAAACCCCTGTCCCCAAAAACCCCTGTCCCAAACCCCTCCTGCCCCAAAGACCCCCCTGCCCCCAGGGACCCCCTTATCCCAAAGCCCCCCCTGTCCCAAAGCCCCCCTGTCCTAAAGACCCCCCTGCCCCAGGGACCACCCTGCCCCAAAGACCCCCTGCCCCCAAACAGCCCCTGTCCCAGGGGACCCCCTGCCCCAAGGACCCCCCCTGCCCCAGAGACACCCCCTTCCTGAAACCCCCCCTGCCCCATGGACCTCTCTCCCAAAGCCCCCCCTGCCCCAGGGACCCCCCCTTCCCCCAAAGCCCCCTGTCCCATAGACCCCCCTGGCCCCAAAGCCCCCCCCCGCCCCGGGAACCCCCTTCCCCAAAGCACCCCCTTCCCCAAAGCCCTCCCCTGCCCCCAAAGACCCCTGCCCTAAAGACCCCCCCTATCCCATGGACCCCCCCTGCCCCAAAAACCCCCTGCCCCCAAAAACCCCCCTACCCCCAAAGACCTCCTTCCCCAAAAGCCCCCCTGTCCCATAGAACCCCCCCTGCGACCCCCCAGAGTCCCCCCTCGCTCCCCATTTCCCCCCCCGGTCCCCCCCCCTTTTCCCTCCCGGGTTCTGTGTCCCCCCCCCGGTGCCCCCCCGTGTCCTCCCGGTCCTCTCGGTGTCTCCCCCCGGTTGCCCCCCCCCGTGCCCCCCGTGTCCCTCCCCGGTCCCCGTGTCCCCCCCCGGTGCCCTCCCCCGTGTCCTCCCCGGTCCCCCCCGGTCCCGTGTCCCCCCCCCGGTGCCCCCCGTGTCCCCCCCCCCGGTCCCGTGTCCCCCCCCGGTCCCCGTGTCCCCCCCCGGGTCCCCGTGTCCCCACTCGGTCCCCGTGTCCCCTCCCGGTTGCCCCCCGTGTCCTCCCGGTCCCGTGTCCCTCCCGCGTGCCCCCCCCGTGTCCCCCCCGTGTCCCCCCCGGTGCCCCCCCGTGTCCTCCCGGGTCCCAGTCCCCCCCCGGTCCCGTGTCCCCCCCGGTTCCCCGTGTCCCCCCCCCGGTCCCGTGCCCCCCCCGGTGCCCCCCCGGTGCCCCCCGTGTCCTCCCGATCCCGTGTCCCCCCTCCCGGTGTCCCCCCGTGTCCCCCCGGTCCCGTGTCCCCCCCCGGTCCCCGTGTCCCTCCCGGTAGCCCCCCGTGTCCTCCCGGTCCCCGTGTTCCTCCCGGTGTCCCCCCCCGGTGCCCCCCCGTGTCCCTCCCGGCCCCCGTGTCCCCCCCGGTGCCCCCCCCCGGCTGCCGCACCTTGCCGCAGGTCGCCCCCCGCCCGCTCCAGCGCCTCCCGGCAGCGCAGCACGGGCTGCCCGGTGCGCGCCCGCAGCTCCCGCAGCTCCCCGCAGCGCCGCCGGCGGGGCCGCGCTCAGGCCAGCGGCACGGGGGGGCCTGCGGGGCACGGCGGCGTCACGGACGGGCCCGGGATGGGGACGGGGCGGGCCCGGGATTGGGCGGGGTTACCGGAGGGGGGGTGGGGAAGCGCAGAACGGGGGCGGGGGGCGCTCGGGATAGCCGGGGGGGGGCCGGGGCTGGGGGTCCCGGGGGTCACGGGGGCTGGGGGGGGGTCCCGGGGGTCCCGGTGGTCCCAGGGCTGGGGGTTGTGGGGTTCCCGGGGTTCCCGGTGGGTCCCGGGGCTGGGCTCTGGGGTCCCGGGGGCCGGGCTCTGGGGGGGGGTTCCCGAGGTTCCCCGGTGGTCCCGGGGCTGGGGCTCTGGGGTCCTGGTGATCCCGGGGGCCGAGGTTCTGGGGGGTTCCTGGGGTTCCCGGTGGTCCCCGGGACTGGGGCCTCTGGGGGGGGTCCCGGGGTTCCCGGTGGTCCCGGGGGATCCCGGTGGTCCGGGGCTGGGGCTCTGGGGGGTTCTGGGGTTCCCCGGTGGTCCCGGTGGTCCCCGGGGGGCTGGGTGTTGTGGGTTCCCGCTGGTCCCGGGGATCCCGGTGGTCCCGGGGCTGGGGCTCTGGGGGGTTCCCGGTGGTCCCGGGGGTCCCGGGGCTGGGGGTTTTGTGGGGTTCCCCCGCTGGTCCCGGGGATCCCGGTGGTCCCGGGGCCGGGGCTCTGGGGGGTTCTGGGGGTCCCGGTGGTCCCGGGGCTGAGGCTCTGGGGGGTTCCCGGGGGTCCCGGTGGTCCCGGGGCTGGGGGCTCTGGGGGTTCCCGGGGGTTCCCGGTGGTCCCCGGGACTGGGGCTCTGGAAGGTCCCGGTGATCCCCGGTGGTCCCGGGACTGGGGCTCTGAGCGGTTCTGGGGGTCCCGGTGGTCCCCGAGGGGTTCTGGGGATCCCGGGGCTGGGGTTGTGGGGTTCCCGGTGGTCCCGGGGCTGGGGCTCTGGGGGGGTTCTGGGGTTCCCGGGGTTCCCGGTGGTCCCGGGGGGTTCTGGGGGGTCCCGGTGGTCCCGGGGAATTCTGGGGTTCCCCGGTGGTCCCGGGGCTGGGGCTCTGGAGGGCTCTGGGGGGGTTCCCGGGGTTCCCGGTGATCCCGGGGCCGGGAGGTTCTGGGGGGGTTCTGGGGTTCCCGGTGGTCCCGGGGCTGGGGCTCTGGATGGGCTCTGGGGGGTTCCCGGGGTTCCCGGTCGGTCCCCGGGGCTGGGGCTCTGGGGGGTTCTGGGGTTCCCGGTGGGTCCCGGGGCCTGGGGCTCTGGGGGTCCCGGGTGGTCCCGGGGCTGAGGTTCTGGGGGTCCCGGTGGTCCCGGGGCTGAGGTTCTGGGGTCCCGGTGGTCCCGGGGCTGAGGTTCTGGGGGTCCCGGTGGTCCCGGGGCTGAGGTTCTGGGGGGTCCCGGTGGTCCCGGGGCTGGGGGTTCTGGGGGTCCCCGGTGGTCCCAGGGTTGGGGGTTCCCGGTGGTCCCGGGGCTTGGGGTCCCAGGGCTTGGGTGTCCCGGGGCCGGGGGCTCTGGGGGGTTCTGGGGGTGCCCGGTGGTCCCCGGGGGGCTCTGGGGGGGTCCCGGGGGGTCCCAGGGCTGGGGGTTCCCGGTGGTCCCGGGGCTTGGGGGTCCCAGGGGCTTGGGTGTCCCGGGGCCGGGGGCTCTGGGGGGTTGTGGGGGGTTCTGGGGTTCCCCGGTGGTCCCGGGGGCTGGGGGCTGTGGGGGGGTTCCCGGGGTTCCCGGTGGTCCCGGGGCTGGGGCTCTGGGGGTTCCCGGGGGGTTCTGGGGTTCCCGGTGGTCCCGGGACTGGGGCTCTGGGGGGTTGTGGGGTTCCCCGGTGGTCCCGGGGCTGGGGTTCCCCGGGGGGTCCCCGGTGCGGTCCCAGGGTTGGGGGTTCCCGGTGGTCCCGGGGCTTGGGGTCCCGGGGGCTGGGGAATGTCCTCGGGGCTGGGGCCTCTGGGGGTCCTGGGGGGTCCCGGGGCTGGGGTTCCCCGGGGGGTCCCGGTGGGTCCCCGGGGCGGGGGCTCTGGGGGGTTCTGGGGGGTCCCGGTGGGTCCCAGGGTTGGGGGTTCCCGGGGGGTCCCGGGGCTTGGGTGTCCCGGGGCTGGGGCTCTGGGGGTCCTGGGGGGGTCCCGGAGGCTCGGGATTCTGGGGTCCCGGTGGTCCCGGGGCCGGGGCTCTGGGGGGGTCCCCGGGGTTCCCGGGGGTCCCGGGGCTGGGGTTGTGGGGTTCCCCGGTGGTCCCGGTGGTCCCGGGGCTGGGGGTCTGGGAGGTTCCCGGTGGTCCCCGGGACTGGGGCTCTGGGGGCTTCCCGGGGGTCCCGGGGGCTGGGGGTCTGGGAGGTTCCCGGTGGTCCCGGGGCTGGGCTTGTGGGGGTTCCCCGGTGGTCCCGGGGCTGGGGCTCTGGGGGGTTCTGGGGTTCCCGGTGGTCCCGGGGCTGGGGCTCTGGGGGGGGTCCCGGGGGTCCCGGTGGTCCCGGGGCCGAGGTTCTGGGGGTCCCGGTGGTCCCGGGGCTGGGGGCTCTGGGGGGTTTCCCGGTGGTTCCCGGGGGGTTCCCGGGGGTCCCCGGTGGTCCCGGGGCTGGGGCTCTGGGCGGTTCCCGGGGGTTCCCGGGGGTCCCGGGGGGTTCCTGGGGGGTTCCCGGGGGTCCCGGTGGTCCCGGGGCTGGGGCTCTGGGGGGTTCCCGGTGGGTCCCGGGGCTGGGGTTCTCGGGGGGTCCCGGTGGTCCCAGGGTTGGGGGTTCCCGGTGGGTTCCCGGGTCTTGGGTGTCCCGGGGCTGGGGGCTCTGGGGGTTCCCGGGGGTCCCGGTGGTTCCCGGGGGCTGGGGGCTCTGGGGCGGTTCCCGGGGGTTCCCGGGGGGCTCTGGGGGGTTCCCGGTGGTCCCGGGGCTGGGGTCTCTGGGCGGTTCCCGGTGGTCCCGGGGCTGGGGCTCTGGGGTCCCGGTGGTCCCGGGGCCGGGGCTCCTGGGGGTCCCCGCTGGTCCCGGGGCTGGGGCCTCTGGGGGGTTCTGGGGTCCCGGTGGTCCCGGGGCTGGGGCTCTGGGGGGGTTCCCGGTGGTCCCGGGGGGGTTCTGGGGGGGTTCCCGGGGTTTCCCGGTGGTCCCGGGGCTGAGGCTCTGGGGGGTTGTGGGGTTCCCGGTGGTCCCGGGGCTGGGGTCTGGGGGGGTTGTGGGGTTCCCGGTGGTCCCGGGGCTGGGGTCTGGGGGGTTCCCGGTGGTCCCCGGGGGGTTTCTGGGGGGGTCCCCGGGGGTTCCCGGGGGGGCTCTGGCGGGGGTTCCCGGGGGGTCCCGGTGGTCCCGGGGCTGGGGCTCTGGGGGGTTCTGGGGGTTCCCGGTGGTCCCGGGGCTGGGGCTCTGGGCGGGTTCCCGGTGGTCCCGGGACTGGGGTTCTGGGGGGGTTCTGGGGTTCCCGGTGGTCCCGGGGCTGGGGGGGGGTCCCCGGTGGTCCCGGGGGGTTCTGGGGGGTTCTGGAGTTCCCGGTGGTCCCGGGGCCGGGCTCTGGGGGTCCCGGTGGTCCCGGTGATCCCCGGGGGGTTCTGGGGGGTTCCTGGGGGTCCCGGTGGTCCCCGGTGATCCCCGGGGCTGGGGGCTCTGGGAGGCTCTGGGGGGGGTCCCGGTGGTCCCGGGGCTGGGGCTCTGGGGGGTTCTGGGGTTCCCCGGCGGTCCGGGGGCTGGGGCTCTGGGGGGTTCCCGGTGGTCCCCGGTGGTCCCGGGGCTGGGGCTCTGGGGGGTTCCCGGTGATCCCGGGGCTCGGGCTCTGGGGAGTTCCCGGGGTTCCCGGGGCTGGGCTCTGGGGGCGTTCCCGGTGGTCCCGGGGGTCCCGGGGGTCCCAGGTCTCACCCGCGCCGCCCCCCGCCAGCGCGCCCAGCGCCGCCCGCTGCATCCCGGCCTGCCCGCGGCGCGCCGCGTGGACGTCACGCCGCACCGGGCAACCGACGGCCCCGCGCTACGGGCGCCCGGGAAGGGGTCAGAAACGCGGGGCCGCGATTGGCTGCCCGCGCGCGGTGCGGGTGACGTCACGCGGGGGAATCACGGAGGCGCGGGATTGGCTGAGGGGGAATTTTGGGGGGGAGGGGCTCGAAATTGCCACGCCCAACGCCCCCCCCCCCCGAGAGACCCCGGCCCTCAGAGACCCCAGACCCTCAGAGACCC